>JAJOOS010006291.1:0-50720 GCA_029582725.1 Solanum chiquidenum
AAAAAAAAAAAAAAAAAAAAAAAAAAAAAAAAAAGTCAATAAACTCCCCCTTCCCACCAACCCACACATTCACCAAGAAAAACGACTATTACAACAACACCAATAATAAATTAATAATCATAACAATAGCGTCTAAAATCACTATCATCAATAATAACAATAATAATAATAGCAATAACGTCTAAAATTATTATCAGCATTAGTAAAGTTTATTATCAACACATAGTTAAAAATAATCTTGAGACTTCAATGAAATTTATGTTGTTATTTGTGTGAATCTAACTGCTAATCAAACAATAAATTTCAAATACCAAATGATTATATCATAATAAAACTTCATATATTAGATAGGATTTTTCGAATCTTTAACCAACAATATATCTTTCAACACAAAGAAAGAAAGAAACAATCAATAAACCCCTCCTCCTTCCCACCACCCCACACATTCACTAAAAAAAACAAATTGACTATTACAACAATAACAATAACAATAACATCCGTAACGTAACGTCTAAAATTATTACCAGCACTCGTAAAGTTTAATATCGACTTGCAATCGAAAATAAACTTCACCCTCAAAGGAATCAGTCATGATAGTAGCAATTCCTCTAGTCATGAAGAAATCACCAGTTCCACCAATAACAGAAATATCTCTAGTTTTATTCATAATTGGATCAGCTCCAGCAAAATTAATACTCCCTTTATGTTGAGTTGAATTAAAAACAAATGAAAACCCTAACCATGAAGTAAATATTTCTTTTTTATCATAAAGATAAAAACCTTGTGCTCTTCCAACTGGATTTGAATGAATATTATTATCCAAAGTAATTGGATCATCAAATACAATTAAATCTCCAAAATTATTTTGTCCAGCTAATTTTGTAAGATTTCCCCATGCTGGAGCTCCAACAATAGCTGATGTTGCATTTTTGGCATTTTGACCATTGTATAATATGTCATGGAAGTAAAAACTTAGGGTTTTACAAGGACGATGTGCGCGAATTTTATTCGACGATTCAACTATAGAGAAGTTAATAATTATAAGGAGAAGGTAAAATGAAATGGCTATGGAATTTGAAATTTTTAATGCCATTTTTGTTACTTATTATTTTGGTGTGAATTGTGTTTTTAATCTCATCTCTTTATATAAGGATTTTTTTTGGGATCCAATTTGTTGTGATGTGATAGTGAATATGGTACAAAAATTTAAAAACTTGGCTTTTAAGGGATCTCATATGGAATATAGTATAAAATAAGACGTAAATACTAAGACAAATTAAAAGTATGCTATTGTTCTTTTCCCTATCTTCAAGTCTATGTTAGTAGAATCTTTTCTTGGTACATAGGTAATAACTAACATATATATTCAGAATTTGAAGTATATAAATTTTTATGATAGTAATAGTAATTATTCTTTGGGATGACTCAGTTGGTTTGGAGGATGATTAATTATATATACGGATGACTCGAAATTGATTCTCCTCAATATCTTCTGAGTCGAGTCTAACATAAGTTGTAGCGGTTGTGAGTTATCGAATTTATGTGAACCCATTGATTATTCACCCGTGAAAAATTTAGTCAAAAATATTTACAGGAGACATTTTTTTGTAGTAAAGGATATCCTAAATATGTACAATTCAACACCATGCACTATATATGTACGCCCGATAAAATGATTTAATTTCCATATAATAGCTGAAGAAGCGGAGCCAGAATTAGGAGTTTGATGGTTCTAAATTTTACAACAGAAGAGAAAAAAAGGAAAAGAGAAATTTATGTTGATTATTGGGTTTGAACACACAACACTAGTGTGAAAAAATATTTTCACCATCTTTATTACTATTGAGTTGTCAATCAAATTTGTTAGGAGGTTCACACGTTAATATAATATAGTTATTTAATTTTCTAATATAAATACAAGATTTACAAAAAAAAACTAGTGAATTCGTCCGAACCCATGAACTCCCCCTAGCTCCGCCTCCGATTGCAGGGTGTTGACGCACCATGATTTTTAATCCAAGAATTTAGTAGTCGACCTACTAGCAAAATATGGTAATCGGAATAATTAGAAATTTCTTTTGTACATATTATTGGAGATCATTAATTATAAATATTAATTAAATACCCTTAAAATTACTCTGGTACAGTCAGAATCTTTTTTATTTAACAATACGATATTTTGTTATAGCAATAAAAAAATATTTAAATAAATGATGTCTGTTATTGAGAGATTTGATTGTGCTGCTACAAAGAATCTAATTTCATCCATATTTTATTTTTCCATTTTTGTTCTAAATTCTAACTATTCTCTCAATATAACTGCATACTTACTTTCATTTTTCTGAATATAAACGTTAATAGAAATAAGCAATAATATGTAGACATAATAATATTATATGTAGTTATTTATTCAAGTTGCACAGTTTTTCCAAAAAACAGTAACATTTGTTTGGTTATGAAAATAAAATAATCGAGTTTAATTAAGTTCATGCATCAATATTCAAATCATGTATTAGATATTTACTTTATTCAATTTACGTGGCATCGTTTGATTTTTCAGAGTCAATTTTTAAAATTTTGATAGTTAATTCAGATATGAAATTTTCACATTTTTTGAAATTTAATTTACATATTTGAAATCTACGTAAAAAGTACCATAAATCAAAATAATTGATAATTTAAAATATTTTAAAAACAGAGAAAAACATTAAGGTCAAACTTCACAGTAAAACTCGTTTGACTCTTCAAATTCGAAAGACGTTAGTCACATAAATTGAAACATAAAACGTTCACAATTAAGTTACTTAATTGTGAGATGGTTACAAGTAAATCTCTTTATAAATATTAGTTGATAATGGTAAAAGTAATAATAATAATAATAATTGTTGGACTAATAATTAATATGGTGTAATATAGTATTATTCGTCTTTAGCCAAGTCTCCACGATTTTTCTCAAGAGAACTTTCTCAATTTTATTAACTATCAACACTGAATTATATTGATACACCCAAAAATTTCTTCCTGAAACTAATTCCATATGACCTATCACCACAACCCACATGTTCCCCCCTTGAAATAATAAGTTTCCATAGTCATGATCCACGAGTCAATTTGGAGATTTTCGATGTACCATTGAAGTTCAACGCTAACTTCTTTTTATGCGTGTGCGTCTCTAAGCTACCTTTGGTATGATTTTATGTCATCAAGTATAAATTCATATTCTAATAGTATCAATTATGGGGTCATGACCTAATGTTAAAGAAATATTGTTGGAGCCTTTAAGTTTCCTAATTGGAAACAACAGCTTTTGAAAGGGAAAGAGTAGCACATAGCTAGTAAAAATTAGGTATCCAAATCAATTAATTATGAAAGCTTAAATCTAAAGATAAAATCAATATAAAATTAGTTAAAAATGAGAATCTAAGTGCTAATCATATTTTAACTCATTATTTAATAATTATAACATAGCAAGCGTTACACTTCAGTAAGCCCATAATAACAAAAGAAATCTTAGTATAATTGGGTGGGCCTGCCAGCTTGTGTTTTGTCAATTTCACCAACCATTTCTCTAATCTAAGAGTTAATTTTTTGAAAAATAAATAAAAAATCAACTTATATTTTATAATTTAAGGACATTTTTTAATCAAACTAATTAGCGATAGGAGCATTTTTTAACCAAATTATTGATATCAAGAACATTTTTTAGATCAAACTATCAACTGAAGATGTTTTTATTCATTTTCACATAATTTAAAGTTATTTTTTAAAATTCTTTTTTTGATTACTAAAGAATGAATAAAAAATTACTTTAAAATTTGTGGGCAACTTAAAGAACCTAATAGTGAGAGAGGGGGGATGATTACATGCTTAGAAATTAGACATACATTGTAACAATGAGATGATAATATTTTTGTATTTTTTTTAATCAAAAAGTAATACTTATTTGTTGCAACAATTTTATTTAGTATTTTATTGGGGGGGAAATTTAGTTATTGAAAACAAACAGTTTTAATCATTCAATGTTCAGATCGAGAGAACACATCTTAATGTTGTATTCAACTTTAGACATCTAGCTAGATCTTAATGCACGTTTTAATATTCAAATGCTTATTCAGATTCAAACATCTTACGTACTCAAGCAGAAGGTTCAATATTCTTAGTCAAATATCACGATTGAGTATCAAAATTAGAATTTATCAATAATCGATCGTAACAATTGTAACCCCAAAAAACTTCAATATTCTTGATAAAATACTATCTAATAGCATTCATACAACTTAATATCCATTTTAAGACGAAAATACCCCAATCCTTCAACAGCATCAGTACTAAATGTTACAACACCTCTAGCCATAAAAAAATCTCCTGTCCCTCCAACAATACTAAGATCTCTAGTTTTTTGTTCAATAATATCTGCCCCCATAATATTTAATGTACCACAATATTCACTTGAATTAAAAACCAAAGTATAAGCAAACCATGCATTATACTTGCTCTTCATGTTATATAAATAAAATCCTTGAGCTCGCGCAACAGGTGTTGACATCAAATTTTGATCTCTTGTTATTGGATCGTCGAAAACTACTAACATCCCAAAATTGAAATCTCCTAGGACGTTATTAAGAGGGTTTGAGACATTTGCCGATGTAGCGTTTGCAGAATTTGTTACGTTGAAAAGGATGTCATGGTAATAGAGAACAAGTCGTTTGCATGGTTTTTCGGGGTTTAGGGTTTTTGAATTGATTGTGAGAAAAAAAAAAGTGAGTATAATAATAAAAAGGATGTTGAAATAGTAATATGATTTCTCCATGGTTTAATTGATGAGAGATTTAAATGATTTTTTTCAAGTTTATATAGTGGAAATTAAAAGATTAGTGGTATGAAGAATATACTTTAGTAGCTTAGTTCAATATTTGGAGAAAACTTTATTTGTTTGTTTCAATGGAAGACAAATTAGTTTGTTTTTTTTTGCACCCAATATCCGGTCGATCGGATTAAATTCGGATTCGCATCAAAAAATTTCATATAAGGATAAATCATTTCTTAACAAAGGCGATTTTATACTTAGAGGGACTCAAACTTGAAACCTCTGATTAAAGATGAATAAATACTTACCACTCCGCCACAACCATCATTCGCGTAAGACAAATTAGCTAAAGTTGCAAGAACACAGCTTCTTTTAGATTATCTCTAGTAAATTAACAATCCGACTTGTTTTATTTAGTGTTTTCATACTTGAAAATCTTATAATTATAGTAATATAAAATATGAACTCTTTCAACAAATAAGACAAAGCTGCAGGGCTGATTATTTTATAAAAATGAGGGTGTTTATTACCTACCACATTGTTGATGCTAAACTAAGATTAATTAGGAGTGGGCATATTCCCTCTTCATTCATCAATTTTTATTTCAATATTTGGGGTTGTATGACTTGTTCGGTTTACGGTCTTTGAGTTCGAGTTTTAAAAATAAAAAAACTCATAAGGAGTACTTTTTCTTTACGAGTCCTACCTAACGCGAATTTGAATTAGTAGAGTCTTTGACTTCAAAATATCACCTTTCATAGGCCCCACGTGGCATGAACATGGAGCAAAATTTTCGCCGATTGTTCTTTTTGCCGGGATAGTTATTTAATAAATGACCTTTTTACTTTTCTTGCAAACTTATGGACTTCTAAGATTACGGTCTACAAGTGAACTGAAAATCTTATTAGAAAATGATCTAAAATTTTATAAGTCATAATAAATGTTAGATGACAGTCTAATAAGCTACCCTACAATTACCTTACAAGTGACATGATCGTATAAAAATTAGTCAATACATAAAACTTAAACTCTATCATACGTTGCAGATCGATATCATCTATTACTCTGTATTGCCACAGCAAAATCCAACCTGTAATTCAAGAACAAAGACAAACACTGATAATTCTTATGGCAACAAAGTTGAAACTCATAAAGGAACAATAAGTATTAATGCAAAGAAATAGTTTTCAGTCTTACAATAACAGAACAAATGTCATGTATAATAAGCCTTTAGTAACTAGCATTGTACTGTACATTGAGTACTTAAAAACCTTGATGAATTGCTAGCAAAAACTACGTTTATTCTGAATCACAATCGCCGTCTGATGACTCTCCTTCCTTCAAAGAACTGAGAGATTCTTCAGGTAACTGGCTGCGATACTGCTGCACCACCAACACTGATGCTGTAGTCGAAAATTCTGGTGATGTCAATAAGTTTCCCAATGATCCTAACTCAGGGCAGTCACTCTTTTTATCCAATGCTACAACTACTTGTCCCTCAGGCATTCTGCCAACCAGAAACAGATTGCAACGATTGTACTCACGAATTGCTTCTATAGTCCCACGAGCATCTTTCACGATCCTCTCCTCAAATTTGATCGATCCATCTATTGATGATTTTTGCTTAACATCAGCAAGGAACTCTTCATCATCAGATTGAGCCTCGGGGTTAGTTTTGTCATTCATTTCTACCTTGACACTTGTCCCGGTAACCTCAGGGTCTACTATGAATCGAACCACAATCAAACTAATGCCAGGGTGTTCAGCGATACGTACACCATAAGCAAGTGCTTCACGATCATCATGGCCACCGAAGAACAAGGCAGTCACTGAAAAGTCAACGTTACTTGAGGATACATGAGAAGCTCCACCGAGACCACGATCTACTAATATGCCAACTGAACATGGTGCATGCTGAAGAACTCTTCTGTTCACATGCCTAAGTTTGCCTCGGGTTGTTTCCAAATGTCCATCGAGTCTCGGGTGCTTATGAAACGGGAGGATGATCATTGCAACCCTTTTTCTCTCTGCACTAGCGACTATGTCCTCGTGCATGCTGTTCATAGGAGAGATTGCAGTAGTTGGTCGAATAGACACCTTACTCAGATTTGAGAATGTATCGAAAGCTACAACAATTTGATTCGAGTCTTGCACCTGTTCGGTGTTCCAAAAGGGCAGTCCATTCTTTTTAGCCTTGTGGACCATCAGAATTGCAGATGATCTTTCTGAAAGCTCCATGAGGTGCATTGCGTAGACACGAAGCCCTTCCCTCTTCTCAATACCCCGAGAAACCTCAATGAGATTGAGCATTGCAGGAATGTTCCTTGTGCTGTGGAAGCAAGCCAAGATTCGGAGCTGTTTGCTCGTGTTTTTCCTCTGTATAGTTCTGTGTTTGTATGCTGTCACAGCAAGTTTTGCTGGTTTATATACTGATATCACTATAGGTGTTGTGATGAACGTCGTGAAGAGAGCCATCAACACCATGATGGCGAATGTTTGATCATTAAGTACCTGCAAAACCAAACATCAGTCAAAAATCAAAGTTACAGAACTATAAGTAGTAAATCGAAAATGAAGTGTAATCAAGCTGAACTTACTCCTCTATCTTTGCCAATGTTGAGAACAATGAGCTCCACCAAACCTTTAGTGTTCATCAAGAAACCGAGAGTTACAGCTTCTTGGATGGGCAATTTGCACAGTAGTGACACCACAATAGTGCCAACAATTTTCCCAAAACATGCCGTAACTATGACTAGAACAAGAAGACCCCATGATTGAGCCCCTTGAATGGTGGCTACGTTCGTTTTCAATCCACTAGACACAAAGTACAGAGGAAGGAATAGACCAGACACGAGATCCTCAACTTTTTCCACCAGAGCACCCGCGAAAGGCCCTTCCTTTGGGACGAGAACTCCAAGCACAAAAGCCCCAAACAATGCATGAATACCAATCATGTCAGTCACAAATGATGCAGCCAAAACAACTGCAAGTGTAGCGCACACGTATTTTTCGTCCACTGGCTCACCCTCAGAACAACGTCTAGCCATCCATTTGAATATACGAGGAGCAATGAATATGCAGAGTAGCACGAAACCAGTTCCACACAAAAGGACCCATAACGAGATAACAGGAGAACGACCAACACCTGAGAGGGCGATAGCTAGAGCGAGTAGAATCCATGCAGCCACATCATTGACAGCTGCAGCAGACATCGCCATTCGACCAACGTCCGTTGTTAAAAGCTTGAGTTCAGCCAGGATACGAGCCAAAACGGGGAAAGCAGTGATAGAAAGGGCTACTCCCATGAAGATCAGAAAAGGGCCTTGGTTAACTCCTTTAGAAACAGTTTCCCGGAGAACAAAGGATGTCCCAATTCCTAATGCAAAAGGAACACTGATTCCTGCAAGAGCAATGCTTAGAGCTTTCTTTCCAGTCCGACGAAGGGACTTTGGATCTAGCTCCAGTCCAACAAGGAAAAGAAAGAACAGGAGTCCAAAATTGGCTAAGGTGTCTAGCACTGTAAGGCTCTTCGGTGGAAATATAGCGTGCAGATACTTCTGGTTGCGTCCTAGAGCAGATGGACCTAGTAGAACCCCTCCCTAACAAAGTAAAAAACCGGATCAAATCAATTTCTTGCACTAACAAATAGTACCAATCAACATTATAAATCATGTTCTTATGGTGCCATTACACAATTGTGGTTCAAACATTCATCCATGATATGACAACTCATTAATATACGAAAACTCAACCAATATAAATGGTTTAGACTCATAACTAGTGGCATGTATCCAAGAAAGTTCATCTCTAATACATTCCTCGTAAAATTCTGAATAAGTCCTTTGCATTCCCACAGTGTAACACAAGTGAAGAAGCCACGACAAAGCGTTCTGAAAACAGAAACAATAACAACAACATAATAATACTATAATCGAAGTACAAGTAACAGAAATAGTTAAGTCCTTTGCGTTAATGGCAAATTACCAAGGGACCATGTGTTTTGAAAGAAAAATAATAGGGGACCATGTGTTTTGAGTTAATATCTAACAAAAGTAACAAGAATAATGAACTTTCAAGATAACAATATAAATAAGCTTTATCAAAAGATAAGCAACATAAATATATATAACACCAATCATTTTTTCCAACAATGTTTCGTAAAAGAATGCAACTATATGCTTATTGGAGAAAATTGTAAAACATAAAGTCACAAATGTATAACTCAAGAAAAATCTGAAAAACACCAACTCATGGGATAACTTAGTGAAAATTAGAGTAAAACTTAAGGAAAAACTAGAGTTATCAAGTACTTGTGCTGGTGAGAGATAATAAGTATCCACATTTTCAACAAAATACTGAATATATATATGTGTGTGTATGAGTATTTGGTAAAATAATCGAGGTACATCCAACTATAAGTTTATTGGAGAAAACTGAAAAGAAAGAAAAATAAAAATCAAGAAAAGAAATGAAACATAAGTCTTGGTAGCAGAGTTACTCGGTATCTATTATACTAATGAGAGGTACTAGTAAGTATTCGAGTGGCAAATATAGTATATAGTCAACGGATTCAACTGAACTCATCATTTTTAACACAAGAGGAATAGCCAAAAAGTAATACTTATTTCTTAAATAAAATTGAACCTATAACTTTTAAGTGTTATAAATTCAATAGTAAAACATAAGATTGCACCCACCAAATTTAAATCCAAGTCCTAGTTAAGATACACACAAGTTGATCCGAACACAACCTGTCTACACAAGCTAACCCTAACATCACAACAACAACACTAACAATAACATACTCGGTGTAATTTCACATAAGAAAGAAAGAATAGTAACAAGTAACAACAATAAAATAATACGATAATCGAAGCACGAATACTTACAACAATCTCAGCAATGACTCTAGGTTGTCTCAATGGCCTTAAAATATAAGCAAGAAGTCTAGTAAGCACAAGTACTAAACATATCTGAACAATAGCTAAAGGAAGTGCATAATCCAATGGATTATCCCCTTGAAAAACTCCATTAGAGGTTGCTTTCATTGGTGATGGACACTTCATAGTTCCATTTGAAGCCATTATAAAACAACCCCACTTAATCAAAACTCAAAAAGATTCAATCTTTATCTTCAATTTCTGCAAATTTTCAACATTTTCAAGAAAACAAAAAAACAGAGTCAGATGAGAAAAAATAAAGTCTTTTTTTTACCCTTATATAGATAGGATTATTGAAATTCAATGCTGATTTGGATTTCAGTCACTAAATTAGAGGGAAAGATTAATTTTTGCTAAAAAAAAAAATTATCTTCCTAAATTGAATTTTAAATATTTTTTTTGACTTTTTAGATCCCTAGCACAAATATATGTGCATGGAGAAAATTTATATTTTTATAGAATAGAGAGAGCGCCAGGTACATTTTTTTTTCTTTCCCGAGCAAGATATGTTTAATTAATTTTGAATAACTAAACAAAAAAGACATGCAATTTAAGTTTTATATTTAAACTAAAATAAATAAATAATATTTACATAGTGAAGAAGAATTGTTCACTTCTTCTTTTAATTTATATCCTTATTAAGATAAGTGACTGACTTGAGTGTGAATAATATTAAATAGGTATTTACTACTCCCTCCATTTCATATTAATTGAATTTTTGAGGTATTTCACATCTTTTAAGAAAAGTAGATTAAGACATAAATTAAATATAGTTTTCCATTTTATCCTTATTAATTATTGTCAAATTTATTGAAGTCATCACATTGAAAATCCAAATGAAAGTTAAAATTGGAAGAACACTCTAAAAATAGTCTTGAAAACTGAAAAATTAAGTTAATTTAAAAAATGGAAAATATCTCAAAAATTCAATTAATATGGAATGAAAGGAGTATTTAATTAAGGATAATTTACTAAAAATAAATCTTTTAGGGATGAGTGACTTTATTTAAGGAGTGTATCCAATCTAAAATGTCACATAATATTATAAAAAAATATTACTCAAGAGAGAGATTATATTAGGTACTTCAAAAATTATAAAACAATTAAGACTTAATAAGAATAGAACAAATTAAGTTAATTATGACCTATTTTAAATATTTTTCAATTCAAATACTCTTAAACAAGTTAATTTATTCATTTATTTATCAATTTAAATCATTTTAATCTGTTTAAATTTATATATAACCCGCTCATTCGATACTCCTACATTAACATGTTACATTAAAAACTTAATTTGGCTTGTAGTACATAATGTGGCAGACCCAACCCCCACCCCCAACAATTTAACAAATGCTACAAAAACCACCTTATTATACGTGTCTTCATTTTTTTCATGCTTATTCATTTTCCTCAAACCTTGCCACCTCAATCACCCTATACATTCCATCCTAATTATTTGCATCATCATGATCTCTTTTTTATTTTATTGGCTACTAATTTGAATTCATAGATTTACTATAAAGTAAAATGTTCAAAATTCAAACACGAAGCCTATAAACAAACTCCAACAATTATACGTTTCATACCATCGCAATCAAAAAACAAAATTTAATTTTGAAATCGACTCTCTATGTATATGCATTTGTTTATATATATGAAAATAATAATTTTTTAAAAAAAACGAGCGAGAGCGAGAGAAAGAGAGAGACCTGAATAATCTTGAGTAATTTTCAAATATTCAACTAGGCTTGCACTATTGCTAGTATTTCTATGAGTTGAATATGTCCTTATTTTTTGGAAGATGATAGAGTGAGGGAGAAAAGAGGCAAGAAAAAAGAGAAATAATGGAACCAAACAAGAGAAAAGAAAAGAAGGATTGGCTATTTATATGGTTATTTCCTCCATTTATTTTTATTTGTTTATTTTGAACTTTACACGTCTTTTAAGAAATAATGATTAATATGAATATTTTTTTACAATATTTATACTAACTGATGAATAATTTTAGGTGTTAAGAAAGGATTTAGGAAATATGTAATTAACGTTAAGGACAAAATAGGAAATATAATTACTATGTTTTAAATATATAAATATGGCTATTTATTTAAACTCAAAGTGTAACTAGGAATAAAATTCCCTCTACTTGAACTATTTAGGAATATTAATTATTTTAAGAGAATATATGTTGTATAATTCACTAGATCAATTGAATTGGTAAGAAATTTTAAATCTGTCACTAAGTGAAAGAAAATAAATGAATGTTAGAATAAGGTAAGATATTATTATTATTATTTTAAAAAAGTTAAGATATTACCACAAATGTTTCTAGGAGATCAGATTATTTATATGTAATTAACCATGACAAGAGAGAATTTCGAAATGCATTAGAGTTTTTTTTTATATTGAAACGCAATAATAAAATTATATCTATATGATTTATATATTATATGAATTAGAGTTGTGGAGTCAGTTACTAATATTTAATTTGCGTCATAATAAGCGGTATATATTACACCTTTTAAAATACGACTCTTTATTCTAGATTCTACGTGAACACGAAATGCTATTAGATTAAGATAAGTATTTAAAATAAAGTTGTTTAATGGCTGGCAAATGTTAGAAAAAGAAGCAAGCTGCATGTTTTTGCCAGTCAATTTCAAGAGCACGTGCAGTACTTACTAGGCTATTGAATTATTCAAAAAAAAAAACTCAAGAGGCTAAAAATTAAAGTTCACATTATGTCTGTGGACAGTAATAGATTAAATTAAATAATGTGATTGCCTTTAATTACCATTTCATTAGCAATATTTTGACTGATTAGAAATGTAAATTAGAGCAACTTAATGTTTGATTAACATTCTGGATCCTATGTTATATATATCGCTGCGTTATTTTTATCGTCTCGTTAAATTATGAACTTTGATATGTTATTGGACTAAACACTGGTCTTCAAATGATAAATGATGTTATCTGAATTTTTTTTATCAAGCTTTATGCGAGTTTTGAAAAGACCTCACACCGTTATCAACATCATTAATAGTATTATTTATAGCTTTTTCTTTTTAGCTATTAGTATGAAATTTTATTCAAATATTCGAAATATAATTAGGGCAAGCATGAATTAGTACGTTATTTTCCATGGTCAAGCCTTCAACTAAAAGTATATATACATGTGATTTTCCAGAAGGAAAGTAAATAAAAAGAATTGATATAGCTTAGGAATTCAATTTTCTTTTTTGCATATGATATTTTTTTCTTTTCAACAATAAGTGGTGCAATATAAAATATTATTAATTAACCCATGAAAATATGAATCACCAAATCCATTCAAGTTTAGGCAGAACGTTTATTAACTCGATTCAATTTGATCCGCATTACTCAGTTCACCTGAAAGTTAGTTGATATGTAATTAAATATCTTTAATAATAATTTTTTATATGTATTATATATAACTATAATAAAAGTTAATTAATCTGTCCTACTTTTTATCAAATATAAACTTGTAATTTCATGTGCATGTATCTTTATGCAACAAGTATGAGGTGATATATATTAAAATAAAGTGTTTTATAGAGCATGTAAATGGATGGGCTCGTGAGTTTTTTTATTTGTTTCTATTTTATTTTTTTCTCATCAATTGCATGTAGACTATAGTTTTAATTAATTAATCATGTGACTGCAACCATATATATATTACCTTTTGACTTTCCAGTTGTATTGAGTGCTGCTCAAATTTTCATCCACCAAGTTGTATTTATTAGTAATCAAATTATGGGAATTCATGTATTAAATCGTGTGTACTCGAGTCGAGTGTATTTCAATTATGGGAATTCATGTATTAATTATGTGTATTCGAGTTGAGTGTATTTTAAAAACGGTCTATTTATCTTCATAAGATAGTAATAAAATTTACTTAGTGCGTATTTTTTTTTGCATATTCCACTTATAAAATTTTAGTGAGTATATTATATAGGGAAAATTGTATAAAATAGCAAACTATTAATTCAAATTAAATGTTATAACCACAGTCTGATTTAATTGTAACATGTAGCAAACAGTTGTCATTTGTCTCTCTCCCTGAATTTTTCGCTCGCCAGTCTCTCCCTCGCCTCTCTCACTTTATACAAACACAAATGTATAAAATGTGTTTGTGTTTGTATAAGGCGAAAGAAAACTGTATATACAAATATAAATACATATATTTTCGTCCTATACACTTATAATTATACAAATACAGATCCCCTGCCAAGTTTTCTTTTGTCTTTCTCTCTTTTTTGCTTTATACAAACATAGATTATACAATGACAACGTATAATTTGTGTTGTATAAAGCGAGAGAAAGAGAGAGATTTTGATATACAAATATTTTACTTCGATTCAATTGTATACAAATTCAAATTTTATGCAGATATACAAAGACATAAAATTGAATTGAGAGGTTGCCATCGATTTATATAAACGAGAGGCTGCCAGCGATTTATACAAATGAGTGGCTGCCAGCGATTTATACAAATGAGAGGCTGCCAGCGATTTATACAAAAATTTCCATAGCAAACATTATGTTTGCTATGGAGCGCAATTATACAAACTATAGTTATAGCATACAAATATGTTTTTTATGTTTGCTAAACCTAAAATTTGCTCTATAATATATAGTAGGGAAAATTGTATATAATAGCAAATTATTAATTCAAATTAAATGTCATAATCACAGTTTGATTTAATTGTATCCCGTAGCAAACTGTTGCTATTTCGCCTCTCTCCCTGGTGAATCTCGCTCGCCACTCTTGGCAGTCTCTCCCTCGCCTCTCTCGCTTTTATACAAACACAAATGTATAAAATGCGTTTGTGTTTGTATAAAGCGAGAGAAAATTATATATATACATATATTTTCGTTCCCCTCTCTCCCCTCTCCCAGATCTCGCTCGCCACTCTCACTCGCCTCTCTCACTTTATACAATACAAATGTATACATTGTGTTTGTGTTTGTATAAAGCGAGAGCAAATTGTATATACAAATACAAATACATATATTTTCGTCTTATACACTTATGATTATACAAATACAGATCTCCCTCTGCCCAATTTTCTTTTGTCTTTCTCTCTTTTCTCACTTTATACAAACACAAATTATACAACTGATTCTTTTGTATATGTATACCGAAACAAATTATACAATTGCTTCTTTTGTATATATGTATAGCGAAATTGCTTTTTTTTTGTATATATGTATAGCGAAATATACATATTAATAGTCATAGCAAACATAACGTTTTTTATGGAGCACAATCATGCAAACTATAGCTATAGCATACAAATATGATTTTTGTATTTACTATATATGAAAGTTGTTCTATATGGTATTACTAAAGAAACGGGCCTTACTCTTTAAGTTTTGTCCATTTCTTTATTTCTCAAGTTTTTTTCTAAACAATATTTATTTTTTGAAAAGTCTAATTTTATTGAATAATTCTTTGAAATATCTTATGTAAAGTGTAATTAGGAAACTATAACACTATGTAGAGGTAAAATCATAAAATTGCACGTTTTTTTTCTTTAAATAGATTGGTTTATATTTTTTGTTATTTAACAATCGAACTTATGTTTAATGGGGCATAAGTTCTTAAGAAATAAAAGTCATATTCGGGCATAACTTATGAAATATTATGATACAAATATATATTTAACGAAAAAGTTTTTTGTTACGATTAGCAAAAATTAAAGACCAACACGAAATAGGGTCAAAAGTGCAAATGACCCCTATATGTTGCTTGGCCCAAAGTTCTATTGGGTCCAACTAACTCTATCAATTAGGCCCATTTTCGAAATTTTATTAAAACTTGTTTCTTTTAGAAGAAAGAAAAAACAATAAAAGTTTATACTTCATGTGTTTTAATTTGCTTGTTTGATCTTGATTTGGGAAAAGTTTAATAAAATAAGGATGACTTATGTTAAACAATATATATGTATATATTTTATTTATTTTTTAATTTTTTTTCTTGATATAATAAAAGTTGATACGTATCATATATTGAACACGTAAAAGTAAACGAAGAGCGTATTGTTTATTCTTCTTTTCCCCTTTTAGGTGGTATAAAGTAATTGGTTACACATGTTGAAACCATAAAATATTAAAGTTGAGCCATCAATAGTGGCTCTCCAATTTTCACCATTAATTCTACTAAAACACTAACATCTTTTTTTTTTGTCTGCATTTGATTTCTACCGTTGCTTTTGGTCTATACTATTCTAATTATATATATATATTTTATGTATTTATGCACCTAACAAAAAAAGCAAAAGCAAAGTACCTTAAATGAATAATATTATTCATCTAACCACCCCATTGAATTAATAATAAAACAATAAATAATAATAATAGTAATTAACGGTGTTATTAATTTATTTCCTTCACACAATCACCAAAGATTTAATACTTTTTTAATTAGTTTAAAGTTAATTAAAAAAATCCTTCTTAAAGCAAATTAATAAATAAGAAAATAGTTAAGTTGACACGTCTATTTGTGCTATTGCTATTTTCATGGATGTGGAGAATAATAATAAAATATATCGATGAAAGTCTTTCACGCAATAAAATATCAAATAGTACAAAGTCCCGTTAATTATTATGCCTTGATTGATAATCTAATACTAAAAATGCCCCAAACATTATTTTGGAGCAAACTAAATTTTATTTGTTACTGAAAAATGTTTTTCTTCTATAAATACTAATTAGGGATTGTTTGTAAGAGTATTCTAGTATATGTACTATATTGCTATATAAAATATAGACATGTAAGTTTGAAAGATTTAATTAGGATTCATAATTTTCCTTAATAAGGGTTGTTTAATTAATTATGGTCACATCAAATCGTTTTGTTATAAATTTCTAAATTCAGCCAGACAAACAGACCTATATAACAAATAAAAAAAATAAGAACCACTGAATTTTGTATTTACCAAATAACATCATTCATTCAACTATATGCTCATTTTGTTCCAAAATAAGCGTTATATTAGTAAAACCAATTATCTTATGATAACTATTTTCATAAAAAATCAAGATTACCTATGTTTTTTGTCTCATTAATTAAATAGGATAGTTTAATATTAATTTTTTAATGAACGTAATTTTTGTTAAGATAATACTGAATATTTTGAGATGGAGTGAGTATTAAGCTAATATTCTACTTTTCAGCTTAGCCTTTCATTATACTAATTACTAAGGAGTTGTAATGTTTTTTAAATTTTTTCCTCAAGTCTTTTGAGAGATTATTGGATCCATTATTATAGTGTAAAAATTTAACAAAGGCAATAATTCAGCACTGCTGTTGGTTTAGTAGTAATTAAATTGAAATCATGATCAATAAGTCAATCATATATGTATTTTATAATATGAATTTCTAAGAATTGGACGAATTGAATTATGATTCGTATTTTAATTCATTTTAACTCTGATAACTTTTGAACAAGTCAATAACTTTTCATTTACTAACTCATACTCATTCGCTTAAATTTAGTCCAACACATCTATTTGAGACATCAATAATGTATGTGTGGAAAAGTCGAACTTTTGGCGGTTGTTATAGTTTTATAGTAATTTGTTATGGGTCAAAATAATTATGCCAAATAAAAAAATATTGTTATAGTAGACATTTCAACAACAAAAACTACATTTGAAACGTAATTATTAATTATATTAAAAATGTCCAAAGTCATAAATCTTTATCATCTTGTATTATACGATCTAACATTCACCAATGAACAACTAAATCAATTAGATTGATTTGCTACAATATTGACTTTAATTTGTTCCTTTAATTTCATTTCTCCCTTTGAGAAAAAAACACAATATACTTTATATAATCTCATAAGTAGGATATGGAAAGGACAGTGTATCGTACGTAGACCTTATCTCTACAAGGTAGAGAGACTGTTTTTGATAGACCTCCGACTCAAGTAAAAATAATACAAAACAGTTTGGAAAAAAGAAACAATAGATGTAAAGAACCGAGACAAAATGTTAAAGAAAGCATGACACACGTACATACTAAAAATGGAATATTCACTACTACAAAATAATACAATAATCAAATTGCACGCTAGAAACATTAGCAGAAATGGAATAACAAGAAACTCGTCACAGTAATTCTACGACTACTAGTATGAATGACTAAGCGAGACAACCCTCTACAAGATAGTGGTTTGACAAAAAATAAATTTACTATAAGATTGGACACATGATTGTTAATAAGTAAATGTACCTTTCTATGATGATGAAGACACTTTATATAGACCAAAAGTTTGTTTTCCTGCATTATTTTCCAGTAATGTCATAAAGTACAAGAATCCTCCTTGGTGACTAATGACATAATTATAGCCATTTTACAATTTTATATTTTGAATTATATGCTCCATACACTTGCTAAACTTCACTCCATGAGAAAATGTTGAATATGTAAATGGAAAGATGCTAATCTAGAATACAGATAATTGAGATACATTAGTGAAAATATATACATGGAATTAGTAATATTCTGCAGCTATTACAATTTACATGATAAAACTAGTGCAGAAAGGAATGCCAAACTATATATTCTTAACAACTTACCATATTTGGCAATTCCCTCTAATCTAATATGATTATTATTATTATTTGTATGCAATGTATAGTACTTGTGAGCAATTTAACTATTTTAGTTAGATTCATTTCCATCTGATGTCTCACCATCCTCCAACGAATTCAACGCGTCTTGTGATAACTGGCTGCGATACTGCTGCACCACCAGAAGAGAGGCTGTTGTTGAGAAATCAGACGATGTTAACAAGTTTCCGATAGGTCCTAATTCTGGACATTCACTGTTTTTGTTCAAAGATGCAACAACTTGTCCTTCAGGCATTCTGCCAACAAGGAATAGATTGCACTTGTTATATGATTTTGTTGCTTCAATAAGTTCTGTAGCATCCTTAACTGTCCTCTCTTCATACTTGATCGATCCATCTGTTGAGATACTCTCTTTCAACCTGGAAATAACAACTTCGTCTTCAGGTTGAACCTCGGGACTGGAGTTCTGGCTCATCTTTATCTTGACACTTCCCCCAGCAAGCACAGGGTCAACAGCAAAACGTACCACAACTAGTGTAATACCAGGGTGCTCAGCCATGCGGATACCATAAGCAAGTGCTTCACGGTCATCATGGCCTCCAAAGAACAAGATAGTTATTGTAAAGTTAACATTGCTAGCTGGTACATGAGATGCTCCACCAAGACCTCTGTCTACTAATATGCCAACTGAACATGGTGCTTGCTGAAGAACTTTGCGGTTCACATGCCTTAGATCAGTTCTGGTGGTTTCAAAGTGTCCATCAAGTCGCTGGTGCTTGTGGAACGGGAGGATTATCATGGCAACCCTCTTGTTCTCGGCACTAGTGATTATGTCCTCGTGCATGCTGTTCATGGGAGAGATTGCTGTTGTTGGTCGAATGGATACTTTGCTAAGGTGCTCAAATGTCTCAAAAGCAACAACTACTTGGTTAGAATCCGAAACCTCCCCTTTATTCCAGAAGGGCAACCCATTCCTTTTAACCTTGTGTACCATCAAGATTGCTGATGACCTTTCAGAAAGCTCCATAAGGTGCATGGCATAGACGCGAAGTCCTTCCTTTTTAGCAGTTCCACGAGAAACTTCAAGGAGATTGATCAGTGTGGGAATGTTTCTTGTGCTGTAGAAACAGGACAAGATTCGGACTTGTTTGCTCGTGTCTTTCCTCTCTATGGTTCTATGTTTGTATTTAGTCACAGCTAGTTTAGCTGGCCTGTATATTGATATCACAATAGGAGTTGTGATGAATGTTGTGAAGAGAGCCATCAACACCATGATAGCGAATGTTTGATCATTCAGTACCTGCAAAATGATCAGTCAAAACCATGTAAGCTTAGAATTAAATAAACTCGAGAATCAACAAATTAGAAGTGAAAGTGAAGATACCCCTCTGTCTTTGCCAATATTGAGAACAATGAGCTCGACTAATCCTTTAGTGTTCATTAAGAAGCCAAGAGTCAGAGCCTCTTGTACAGGCATCTTGCAGAGGAGTGAGACCACAATCGTGCCAACAATCTTCCCGAAGCATGATGTAAATATAACAAGAGCAAGAAGACCCCATGATTGAGCCCCCTGAATAGTGGCGACATTTGTTTTCAGTCCACTGGAGACAAAGTAGAGTGGAAGGAATAAACCGGATACAAGGTCCTCAACTTTTTCCACTAGTGCACCTGCAAATGGTCCTTCCTTTGGTACAAGAACTCCAAGCACAAAAGCCCCAAATAGGGCATGAATACCAATACTATCAGTGACAAATCCTGCAGCCAAAACTGCTGCCAATGTACCACACACATATATCTCATCTACATGCTCCCCATCCGAACAACGTTTAGCCATCCAGGTGAATATAGGAGGACCAATGAGTATGCAGAGTAGCACAAAACCAGCCCCGGACAAAAGGACCCAAAGCGAAATAAAGGGTGAACTACCATTACCTGAGAGGGCAATGGCAAGAGCAAGTAAAATCCATGCAGCCACATCATTGACTGCTGCAGCAGACATGGCCATTCGACCAACATCTGTTGTTAAAAGTTTGAGTTCAGCTAGAATACGAGCCAATACAGGAAAGGCAGTGATAGAGAGGGCCACTCCCATAAACACCAAAAAAGGGCCTTGATTAACCCCTTGTGATATAGTTGCTCTCAGAGCAAAGGATGTTCCTATTCCTAATACAAAGGGGACACTGATTCCAGCAATGGCAATACATAGAGCTTTCTTTCCAGTCCGACGGAGAGACTTTGGATCCAACTCCAGCCCAACCAGGAAAAGAAAGAAAAGGAGGCCAAAGTTGGCTAAAGTATCCAACACTGTCAGGCTCTTTGGTGGAAATATTGTGTGCAGATACTTCTCACTGCGGCCTAGAGCAGATGGACCTAGTAAAATTCCTCCCTGCCAAAACAAAAATCCAATGTCACCTCTTTCTCGCGCCAGGGATAAGTGTTTCTATGGAGCAATAAATCATGTGAGAAGAAATATGCAAAAGAAATCGGATTTACAACCACTAACTATTCAGAGCTACCTTCAACCACCAACTGTTCAGAGCACAACAAATTGAATTACTGAATTAGACTTGAAGTTCCAAACTTAACACAAATCATTCTATTCAAAAGTGTTTCCATGCACATAGAGCCAAATGTAATTGAGTTCATTAAAGAAAGAAAGAAAGAAAGCCAAAAGCAAGAAACACTCACAATAATCTCAGCAACGACACGTGGTTGTCTCAATGGACGAAGAAGATAGGCAAGGACTCGGGTGAGTACAAGTACTAAACATATCTGCACAATGGCAAGAGGAAGTGCATAATCTAATGGATCATCCCCTTGGAATACACCATTAGAGGTAGCCTTCATGGGCTTTGGACAAGTCAGGGGTGCTGCAGGTGTAGCCATGCTGGCCTTAGTCCTTATATAAAACAACTCCAAATCAACAAGAAACAGCCAAAACCTTCAAAACCTGCATTTCATGATCATGTCCAAAACCAATCAGACTATGTAGAATTACTTTATACAGAACATATCCGTGTGATAAACAAATTATAAATAAGAACTCTAAATTATAATCCCTTAAGGCCATAGATTTACAAAATATCCCATGTGACAAAGTAACTCTAATTATCCATCGTGCTCGCACATACACTCTGCGTAGACCTCAACACCAGGAGCACGTACTTCAAATGCAATTGAAATCAATACTTAAAAAAAGGGGTTGGTGAAACATATTACTAATATTATTTTACGTCCCACGCAACTATGATACTTGACAAAAGAACATATACTAATATCAAAAATCTTTCTTTTTACAAGGGACCCAAAGCATCAAGCTAAAGTACAAATTTTAAATAAACAACTTTCAAAAGAACCACACATTGTGGTGTCACATAATGCTTGAAAAAGGAACAAAGAAACAATGACATCTACTTTATTCAATTTAAGGAATCTGGAAACTCTTTAAAAAGTTGCTTTCTCATAATATACACAACAAAAGTCCCTAGCCATTTATAAATCCTCAAAACTCAAAACATCTTTTTATGAAAAGTGCATACTATGACAGCAACAAGGATGAACTTTTTAGTGTAAAATGAAATCATTGATCAAATCAATGAGTAATAGAAAATAAAACAATGTAAGTTCTCATTTGTTCGGGCCCTGGTGGACAGAGTTAACCCTTGATAAAAACGCCA
Organism: Solanum chiquidenum; assembly: GCA_029582725.1. Taxonomy (NCBI): domain Eukaryota; kingdom Viridiplantae; phylum Streptophyta; class Magnoliopsida; order Solanales; family Solanaceae; genus Solanum; species Solanum chiquidenum. Next base: position 22,029 of record JAJOOS010006291.1, read on the forward strand.
ACACCCCGTGCAACTTTTGTTCAAATCCATAACAAATTAATGCTAGCAAAAACCATATGAGAAAGAAACAAAACTCCATAAATGAACCACCTAGATCACCATGAAAACTCATTTGACATGTAGCCAAATGCTGATATCACAAAAAAGTCCCAAAAAACTTTACAACAAAACAGTAAAATAATGGCTCGCTAGATAGCAGAGCATACCACCCTACCTGCCATAATCACTAGTATGTTTATAGTCGCGACTGTTGTCATAGTCAACAATAAAATAAAATAAAATCTGCACAACTGCAGTCTAAAACGTGTTATTTCCTTCTATTTCCACGAAACTCTGCCAACTTTCTCATTTAATATCCTTTAAAAATTACAAAAAAATATCCAAAAATCACCACCAACCACCCTACTACAATTCTTCCACCAATCGAATAAACCAAAAAAAAAAAAAAAAAAAGGATTGAAGTTGACAAGTATAATTTAAACAAAATTTTAAAAATTATTGCCGAGTCTGAATTTTCACTAAGAGTTTCATAATATTAAACAACTAAAAACACACCAAAAAAAAGCAACAAGAGTTCAACGTCTATTATATATAAATATAAAAATAAAACAACTTTAATCACGTATAAAATAGTATATAATTTTCCGCACTCAAATGCCAATTTTTTTCTCTCTGACATTTCATCAATCAACATGCACTCAATATCTCACCATCTCAAACAAGTCAAAATCCACAATATTCATTCAGACTTATTCAGACCCATTTCGTTATTTCCTCATATTTTTTCAAATAACTTGAAAAAAAATGGTTTATGTATGCATACCTAAATTTTCAAGAAAATGGCACACACATAGAGAGAATCTGAATCTTGTAAACTTGGAGAAGTTTATAATAAGATAAAAAAAAAAAAAAGTGGGATAAAAGGGATAGTTATAGAGAGAAAAAATGGTGTTCAACTGAATCAATTTTTTCTCTGAAAATTTTGTTACGAAGGAATAAGATATTTATATGTGAAATATTTTTGGAAAATGTGAAGAAGAAACAGAAAAATCGGGAGACGAACGAAACAGAAAAATATAAAAAAAAATTAACAGTTCCAAAGAGTGAGGAAAAAGGGCAACGAGAGAAAGAGAACGAGAAGAGGCCCATACATGGAGTTTTTGGTTCTCCGTATTTGTAGAGTTGAAATAATTATTTTTGTTCCGGTTATACCCTTGGGTGGTTTGGTTATTTACACGAACAAAAGAATATTTCCCAAAAAAAATGAGGTTATTTTAGGTTGGCGTTTGGTCATAGATTTTTCTATATTTATTTTACTTTTGTGGAATTTATTTGAGTTTTAGTTGAAGATGGAACTATATTTGACTACATTTTTTTTCTAATAATACCTATTTTTTGTTTTGATTTACGTGTTTTTTTAAAAAAAAATTGAGATTTAAATAAATATTTCCTCCGTTTCAAAAAGAGTGACCACTTGATACAGAGTTTAAGAAAATAAAGAAGACTTTTGAATCTTGTGATCCTAAATTAAAGTTATGTTAAATGTACAAAATTGTCCTTTAATCTTGTGGCCTTAAACATGTCACGTGGAAAATTGAAATTAAAATATTACCAACAAAAGAAAGAGGTCATTCTTTTTTAAATAGACTAAAAAGAAAATAAGACTATTCTTTTTAATTTTTTTATCGTAATATATTTTTCATATGTCTTTTAAAATCTCGATTAATTTGATATTTACATTACGTTGGACTCATTATTCCCCTTTTCAAAAGGTTGAATCAAAATTGTCTCACATTCAAATTTCTCTGCTTGAATATATAGATTTTAGATTGTGATATGTATATATCTTGCACGCTATTTCATGTTTAAGTGTGACAATTATATTGGACTTTAAATTTTCCTTTTATTATGGTCATCATTTTTAAGTGTTTGACAATTATATTGGAGTTGCAAGTGATCATTTTCTAAACTAATTTAAACGTTGGAATTATGACAGTCCACTGTGTTGCACATGAAAGTTAAGTCAATTAGAACTTTGCATTATTGGAGGATCTTCAAATTAATTAATGTAATAATGCTAGTGAAACATAGTTTAATACTTTTTCTATTTCAAAATATTTGTTATATAGTATTTATTTTTTTATAGTTAAACTATATATAATTTTTTATATTTTAAGATGTATTTATTATAATCATATTAACTTGAGAAGAATTACAACTTATAACAAACTTTCAAAAAAAATTAAATATAACAAGTATTTAGACATTAATCTTTTGGCACCATAATGATAAAGTTCAATTACTATAAATTAAGATAGTAATCTCTATTAGTTAGCATAAAATAAGTTTTGTTAGCTATATTTATGACACATGGCTAAGTGATGTTAGCTAGATTATCTCCTTATTCTTCTTCTTATGTAGTTTGTTGTAAATAAATATGTATTTATTCCTATAGATAACAATAAATCGATAAGTATATAACACAACTTAATAGATTATCGTAAAAATAAACATGTTTTATTGTATAGTGTTCTAATTGAACACGACTTGTAGTATTCTATTTAAAATTAAATATATTTATAGAGTCCTATAAAATATCGATATCTATGATCCCATCTAAATTACACTGTTGCTCTCTAAAAGTTGACGAATTTATTTATTTTATTTTCCCTCTATGGCACCTTAACTCTCTCTTTACTACTATTAAATAAAACTATAATAAAATAATTATTTTACATTAATAATGTTTATAAAGAAATGATCTTCGTGATTTGCAGTCAGTGAGCACGTGTAATCGATAACTTAATGAGTACTTTGCTTCATTTCATAAAAATAAAGTATGGACTAAATTCGAATCGTGCATTGCAGATCATTAGGAGGTAACATTCTCAATATAATTTTATCTATATTCAGTATTTAAAATTGATATTTCTAATTAAGGATGAAGCATCATCATCATTGTACTACAATCCACATTGATTGTTTCATATTAATTGACTCATGTTGATTTGAACATCCTTTTAAAAAAAATAAAAATTAGAAGTGTATTTTATTAAATTAACTTTATTGATAGTGTTTTGGAACTCTAAATTTAGCTATACTACTTTATGTAGTTATTTAATACTAAAAATAATATGAAAAAAAAATACTCACTTTTAAGTAACTTGTTAAAATGTACAAATAAAATGAAATATTTGAAATTTTGTGAGTTTAAGTCTAATATTTGTTTCAATTGTGATATATGTTCACACATGTACTTATGTTTAATTTATATCAAAAATATTAAATTCAGATGAATCAATTAACAACTAGTTATATTCGTCATAGTTTTTGCTATAATTTTACGCATATATTCGATTATTGTAAGTTCATAAGGACATTAATAACCTTTCGCTATACTGATAAAATTATGTCTTTTTCATCAATATTGTTTGATACACTTTACATGTATGGAAATATTTTTTGTTGTAGTAAGTTACAGGTCCAAGTCAAAATGTGAAAGCAATCACCTAATGGTTTTAGGGGCCATGTGCATTTTTGCTTCATATTTTAGGTTAGTTCTTTAATTTATGTCCTCGTAAAAAATGATGTTGTCACTAGAAATAAATTTATATTCTCATATCGTTATATTTTACAAGTTAAACTAGGGGCCATGTGCATTTTTGCTCATATTTTATGTTAGTTCTTTAATTTATGTTCTCGTAATAAATGATTTTTTTACTAGATATAAATTTATATTCTCATATCGTTATATTTTACAAGTCATACTAGGGGACATGTGCATTTTTGCTCATATTTTATGTTAGTTCTTTAATTTATGTCCTCATAATAAATAAATAAAATTATTAGATATAAATTTATATTCTCATATAGTTATATTTCACAACTCACACTCAAGTATCAAAGAACTTTAGTTGACATAAATTCCATTTCTATAGAACAAAAATTTAAAACCAACTATTTAAAGAACAAAACGTACAATTTTATGTTATTAACCAATTATATACATTTTCAGTATATATTTAATTTAATAGGGGGCAATACTTATTTTCATAATTTTTTTGAGTGAATCTGTGAAAAAAATATAATTTCAATGAAAAAATATTTTTCCTATGCGTTTTTTCAATGATTTGATTAGATAAGAAAATTATATTTTATAACATAATTTTTCATTTATTCACGATCAGAAAAACTTCTGTTTGTAATATACATTTTTAGTACTATAGTAATATCTTTGTAACATATATAATAATTCCAAAGTGTAGCTATCATGACAGTAATCAGTGGTAAGTATTCATTCATCCTTAATTAAGATGTTTCGGGTACAAGTCCCCTTGGTACGAAATCCCCTTTGTTAGGAAGCGCTTTACCCCCAATGTGAACTTTCTGGAGTGAATTTTATTTAGTCGGGCTCCAATGCGGGTATCGAAAATTAAAAAAAATCTTAACAACCCTACCAATTACCATAAATAGCCTCCCCTTCAATAAACATAAAATTCCAATGTCTTCATAAATTTAGTGTGAAATTTCGTTTTATCTTGGATATTTTAATTGTATATCTTATTTATCCATTTTCATGATATTTTGTCCATTTCAAGAAATAATAACTTAAATGCAATATTTCTTTTTTTAACCATCTTATTATAATTAAATACCCTTTATTATTTCTATTAATGAGAGAATATAGTAATTGTGTTTCAAAAATGTCGCAACAGAAACAATGACAAAAAAAAATAGCAACAAAATAATGTGCATAAAACTAAGAATTGTCTATGAGAAAAAAATTTAGACCAACAATATAATCTTTAGTTTGTAAGGTTGAGTAATACATGGAAAAAAATATTAGATTCGAGTCTAACATTGTATGAGAAAATATTTTTCAAGTGCTATATTTGCACGACTTTAAAACTTGGAACAAATTTTAAATAATAACCTAAAATGAAATTTACATAAGCAGTTTAATAGTTCCCTAAACATCAAATGGGCTAGCGATGATAAAGAGAAAATTTCAGAAATAGCAAAAATAATAGAGTAATAGACATAATAAGATTGTATAGTTATGGTTTGGTAATTGTGCTTCATAGTTATAGTTCTATTTGCTATAGAGGTTGTGTTTTGTATATTTCGCTTGCCCATTTGTATATTTCACTTGCAAATATACAAACAGGGTAAGTATATATAAATGGATACTGCAGTTTGTATATTTCGATTGCGAATATACAAACATGGTAAGTATATACAAATTCAGTCTTTATACATTTAATAATTTTTCAGAACTCCACTTGTATACAAATATGGTAATTTATTATGAATTTTTCATAAATGGTATACATTTATACAATTAGGGATTTGGATTTATACAATTAGGAAACCAAATAGCAAAATTTTACAAAATGTAGCTATAGATTAAAAATAATCAAAACTATAACATATTACATAATATAATCTAGATGTTTGTCATTTCACGTAATTTCCGTATGATAGAATTTGATTTTTATTTTGGAAAAATTACAGAAATCCCACCTTTTAGTTTACTTTTTACTATTATCCCTATAAGTTTTTACAAAAATCTCCAAAATTCCTCATTTTCGCGCATCAAATTAATGTATCTCGCACATCAGATTAATGTATCAGCGCATCAAACTAGTGTATCTCGCGCATCAGATTAGTGTATAATGTATAAAATGTACATCAGATTAGTATATCATGTATAAAATGTAATGTATCTTACTTAACGATTAATGTATCTCGCGCATCAGACTAATGTATCATCGCTTATATTATTGTATCCGTTTGAGGAATTTCTGTAATTATAAACTTTTAAGGAATAGATTGTAATTTTACCTTTAAAATATGTGATTTCTGTAATTTGCCCTTTTATTTTTATATCTATTTATGAATTTTTCTCTACCAAATATCCAATAGGCCTAAAGCCCATCAGTACCCATCTCTAGTAAGTCCAGTCCACATGCTTGGGCCTAGCAAATAAAGGCCTTAGTTCTTCGTACGTTGGTTCTCTAAATAATCGTTGCGGTTTCGAAAGTTAAATATATAGTCATACCTCTCTTTAGCAGTATAGTCAATCTTAAAGCTGAATATATATTTATATATATAAAAAATAAATGAACTTAATAATTTTTCATGGCATGAGAATCATTTTTTATCATTTCGATGATCGTGTTGCTGATCATCAACTATAATATCAATTTGCACGCGGTAAATCAACTCAAAGATATATGATTATGATCTTAACACGGTGAAACAAACTTCGATTTGAAACTCACGCAAATATTTTTAAATACCTCTTATTAGGAGTTTTTGTATGTTGCTTCATTTTTTTACAACTTTCAAGAAAAGAAAAATTATATTTTAGCTATTTCGATAGTTGGAGGACATCTTTTGATCAGTTAGCTGATTAACAACAAAAATATTTTTGAACAAAATACGTAACAAAAGATAAAGTTAATCTATTTCGAATAATGTTAGAAGTAATAATTAAAAGAAGTAGTATTATGAACAATTATGCCTTCGTACCCTACAACCTTGACTTGGTTGAGATAGCAGGACATTCCTTGGACCACCATATTTAAACCTTAATCAATGCTAATTATTACATAGGAGTATTTAATTAATAATTAAGTGCTCTTCTTTAATTAATGCTTTAGTTTTTTCTTTTAATTTTTTTTTAAATAAAAGGGGATTTCAATGAGAAGAAGACACATGTATAATTTTCTGTGCCTTTTGTTTGACATGCTTCCTACATATTTCTTGGTATAAATTACAAGTGTGATAAATTTTACTCCTTTATTTTATGATATAGTCGATTTGACTAATCTTCAGAATTAAAGTGATGAATTAGATTAATTCAATAGTTTAAAATTAAAATTTAGATATTTAAAAATTATAGATGCTATGGAGTAATATGTATATTGGTTTTAGGAATTTCATTGAGATATGATATTCTTGATTTTGTTAAAAGACGAGAATATGTGTACTTGCAATGTAATGTTAAAAAATTCCTTCAATTTGTGCTGATCATAATTTAATCAATTATTTTATCACATACTAGTAGTGTAATTATCTATGGGATAAAGCACAAGTACCTCCTTAAATTATGATCAATCTCAAAGACAATATGTTTTAATTAAACTAAGGTTTTATTATTCTTTGAACTCATTTTTTTTTTGTAATGTTGTATATTTTTTGGCTTACGTGGTACGCTCCGTGACTCCACGCAATTGAGGCACGTGAGCGATTTTTGAATGTCACGTAAGCCAAAAAGGTATATAAAATTACAAAAAAATGAATTAAGATATGTCTCTAAAATTTCGGTCATAGTCTACGGATACTTCTACCTTTTCCCTCCAAGGAATAAATACTACGGTTAAAATAACTATTTTGGAGGGAAAAATACTACGGTTAAATAACTATTTTGGGTATTATCGCCAAAGTAGTTTGGATATCATATTGAAATAATTAGTAAAAGATATTACGAGAGAATTTGTCTATAGTCATATCTTTTGAGATAATAATAATATTGCTAATCCTATTACTAATTCTATCTTTTGAGATAATATATTAATAAATGTTACGCCTTAAGCCTTTTCTTTCTATTTTTCGTCTATTTTCTAACACTATATAGAGTTATTCAAAAGTCAAAATTCGAAAGTCTAACGTTAAAGTTAAACTCCTTTAATTTATTCATGCATTTTTGTTGTTAACCATGTTCTTATGTATCACCTTTTTTACTTCTTTCATATTCAGATCAATTCATATGCATCTTAATTATTTTGTATATTTATAACTTTACATCAACACATGCAGAAAATATCTATATAACGTACTACTTTCTAGTTCTTTAGATAATATACCATTGAAAATATATAAACATGGGTGTTTTTACATTTTACACACACGTATATATCTTAATTTTGAAATCATTATTTTCCTTTAGTTACCTTTTCTCTTTTAAAAAATTGAAATGAATAACGTTGAGATAATAGTACACAAAAAAGGTAACATGCATGCTCATGCTAGGTAAAAGAAAGTGTAAATGCAAGAGAAGCTAGCAATGTCAACTTTTACTTTCTTTTCCCACTCGATATTCAATACACATATTAAAGTTTAACTAATCAAAATTCGATCAAATAAGACGCTATTCAGGGATACAGTTTCCTACTAAAAAGAAATTTCATATTTAGGATTTGAACTCAAAACCTTTAATTAAGCACCACAAGTAATAATTATTACTCTGTTCATATAAATAAATTTTTTTTTTTTTTATTATTATAAAATTATTTTGTCAAAAAAATAGGTTTATCCAAGGGGGTAAAATGAGATGTACTATTTAACATATTAGTCAACAAAATTAAAGGCCTGTGTGGCTACACAACATAGAGTTCTTCATTTAGATTTAATCAAACTCAATGCATACACCAACACCTACACAAAAAACAAAAAAACCATAGAGTTTCCCCATTAAATTCTTAGTAATTTATTTTGGCTTTTTGGCCATGGATGTTGAACTTAAACAACACAAATACTCAAAGAATCTTGAATTCAACACTCAATTCAAAGACTCTACTGATGTACACAATACAGAGTAGCAGTAGCTGTGGCAGTTACTACAGTGAGTTAACTCAGGGATAATGGGTTGTTGAGGGGGGAAAAAGTAAAGAAACAATAGAAAATTGTGTACATGAGAGAGAGAGAGATGAAAAGTGGAGAAGGGACAGCAGAAAAGCAAGAAAATTTAGGGGAAAAGTTGAAGAAAATAGGGAAAAGAGGGGGACACACTACACCAGTAATACCCTTTTTGAGGCTCCAACATAATCATCAACAAAGTGGTGTTGTTGTTGTTCAAGAAAGTCATATTAAAGAAACCCCTTTTCAGAATTCTTGTGTTTCTGCTAGAAAACTTGCTGCAATTCTTTGGGAGCTTCATCAATACAAGATACCTTTTTCTGAAATGCATCATGTTAATAGTAATAATGTTCCATCTTCAAGAATCCGCCGTCTTCAGCCTTATCGCCACCATAGACACCACCTTTATGAGGATAGTAGGGTTCTTGAACATCCTGATCCTTCACCAAGTTCACCTGACCTGGTAATTTCTCTTATCTTTCTTGTTTAGCTCTGTTAATGGCAAAAACCCTTTTGTTTAGTAGTGGCAGGACTTGGTAGTGTCCTTTTGACTAGATTTTCTTGATTGTTTGTGGTAAAGTTTGAATCTTTGAGGTGATTTTAGAGTGTTTTTGGATAATTTGATGTTGTTGGAGTTGCTAGTTCATCAGAATTCTCTCCATTTTTAATGGCTCTGTGAGTGGCAATTACCCTTTTGTTTAGTAGTGGCAGAGCTTGGTAGTTTAGCTAATTTTGTCTCATTTGGTGATTAAATTTTGTTATTGTTTGTGGTAAAGTTGGAATCTTTGAGGTTACTTTTGAGCTGACTGGTGTTGTTGGAGTTGCTGGTTCATCTGAATTCTCTACTTTTTTCTTTTGAAATGAAAAAAAGGAGCTATATGTCAATTACCTTTTTGTTTAATAGTGGAAGAATTTGGTAGTTTAGCTAATCTTGTGTCATTTGGAGGTTCCTTTTGATTTGATTTTCTTGATTGTTTGTGGTAAAGTTGGAATCTTTGAGGTTACTTTCAAGCTGACTGATGTGTTGGAGTTGCTAGTTCATCAGAAGTCTCTCCTTTTTCTTAGTAAGCTCTTGAATGGCAATTACCGTTTTGTTTAATAGTAGCAGAACATGGTAGTTTAGCTAATCATGTGTCATTTAATGGATCCTTTTGATTAAATTTTCTTGATTTTTGTGCTGAAGATGGGACCTTTGAGGTGACTGATGTTGTTGGAGTTACTGGTTTTTGCTGTCCCCTTCTGTTTCTCTGTCTCTGTTGTGTTTTGTTTTTATTTGATCTCAGTTTGATCCACAAGACTCCAACCTTCGCCATTCTTCATCTGCCTAAGATTTTTTATTTACTCAAATACTCCCAAAATTTGTTCTATGATTCGAGTATCTTAGCGTGCAAGAGATACCTCTAGCTTTTTGGTTCGTCAGCTTAGAGTTGATGGACAGATTAACCCCGAAATAAGTTGATTGACAGCCGTGACGAAGTAGTTAGACTCTATGCCTAGTTTGTACTAAAGATTGTAACTTTGATTCCTTAGAGAATGTCAGTGTAATAAGCTTTTAAGGACCAACAAATTGTTATGCTTCTAACTGGGTCTCCAGCGAGGACTGGGAAACTTGTTTAGTTATCGTGTTGTCTGAGTTTGTTTTCATGATTTTTAATGCTCAGCATTCTCCATGAACATTTGTGTATTTTTTTGCCAGCCAGGAAGTGCGGGCAGTTTGAGGCGGCATGTTGCTGCATCGTTGATGCAACATCATCGATCGATTGAAAGGACTAATCATGCGATTCAACCTGTATCTCCTGCAAGCTATGGCAGTTCAATGGAGGTAAAGAGAGTGCTAATCTGCATTGATGACATCTTTACGAGTGATACTTAATTAAACTCCTCTATAGGTCATTTCAATACAACATTTCAGTATGGAATTTAGAGCTGATGAAAATCTCAAAGTAATTTAGGTGATAGGATTTTATACTCTTTAGCATCGAGAATCCTCGAAGACGTTAGTGACTCACTGCAGACATAGAACACATGTCCTACATGCTCTACTTGTTCATCATTCCAATCTTCGAAGCTTCTTTCACTGCAAACATCTTGATTGGATCATTTTATCTCATGGTTCCAGAAAGTGATTAGTAACTTAAAACATTGGCTCCATAGTATCCTCTTGGTAACTGCAGTCATCAGCTATCTGTTAACCAACATGCACAGTCTTCTCTTTAGTTCATCTTCTACGTCTGTTTTCGTCGTAGTTATTGTTAGACCAATCTAATCAATATCTGTAAACTAATTAGTGAGGATCAATTTTCAGGAGGGTGGGTATGTTAAAAGGTGTTGGCTAAAATGAGCAAAAACATCTTTGTGATAAATCATGTGATAATTTTTTTCAGATTGCACCTTACAACGCTGCAGTTACACCGTCTAGTTCTATAGACTTGAAAGGGAGGATTGGAGAGACAAGCTACAGCCTCAAAACATCTACAGAACTTCTAAAAGTACTGAATAGAATCTGGGGCCTGGAAGAGCAGCATGCGTCCAACATGTCACTCGTGAAAGCATTAAAGAAAGAACTAGATCATGCTCGTGTGCGGATCAAGGAGCTGGTGCGAGATCAGCAAGTAGATAGACATGAAATAGATGAATTGATGAAGCAGATAACAGAGGATAAAGTGGTAAGGAAAAGTAAGGAGCAAGATCGAATTAGTGCTGCGGTTCAGTCTGTCAGAGATGAACTGGAAGATGAAAGAAAGCTAAGAAAACGCTCAGAGAGCTTGCATCGGAGACTGGCTAGGGAGCTGTATGAGGTGAAAACATCTCTTGCCAATGCTTCGAAAGAGTGGGACAAAGAGAAAAAGTCTCGACAACTTCTTGAAAACCTTTGTGATGAGTTTGCTTGGGGAATAAGACATTATGAACAGGAGTTGCATTCTGTAAGACATAAATCTGACAAGGATTGGACTGAAAGGACTAATAGTGATCAACTAATTCTGCACATTTCCGAAGCATGGATTGATGAACGGATGCAGACAAAAATGGAACCTCAATATGGTCAAGGTGATAAAAGCTCAATCATTGAAAAATTCAGGTCTGAAATAGAGACATTTATTAAAAATAAACAAACCGGTATCAGGAATAATGTTAACTTAGGGGATCCCACCTACCGACGAGGTTCTCTGGATTCCATCCCTCATAATGTTGCTGGCAGTGCTCCGCAAGATGAGGGCGATGACGAAGATTCTGTTAGCAGTGACTCACATTGTTTTGAGCTGCAAAAACCAAGTGCTTCTGACTTGAGACCCCGCGAGAATGGTGCCAAGGAAAAGAGTGCTGAAGAAACAATGAGGCCTAATTACATATTGAGGAAACCTGCATTACACGAAAGGTCAAAGAGTAGCAACATGTCCAATTTACAGGTGAAGTTTGAAGAACAGATGAACCGGGCTGCATTACCAAGTGAAAGCAGGATCGAGTTTGACGATAATGATCTGGGAGAAACTAGTGAAAAGAACCAAGTTGAAATAAGCACTTCGAACAAGTTCGAGATATGTGAAGTAACAGAAGAAGGTAGTTCTGGGAAAAAGAACAAAGCTGATGGAACTCCTGGAGTTAACTCAAACTATATGATTGATGAATTAATTAGAAGCCATTATTTATTGTCAGATAGTGGAAACATGCCACCTGAAAATGATTATGAGTTAGCTTCTTATGGTACTTCTGTTAGAAGGGCTCAAGCTAGTCCGGTCAGGCAATGGACGGAGAAGCTTCCCTCACATGAGAACATATCCGAGTCATCAACTAAATTGCCACCAGATTTAAAGGAGAACACTCTGAAGGCCAAGTTAATGGAAGCAAGAACAAGGGGTCAACGTTCACGATCACGATTGAAAGGTACCAAGATCTCCCTCTAGTTCTACAATCAAATGCTTTGGTAACTTGAAACATTCTATTGCATGCCACGAGGATCGGTGCTATGTGAATATTTTAATTCGTTCCTAATAACCACGAGATGATATACGTATTTGGGCCACTCTTCTTGCTTTACATAAATAGTCATTGTATGGCAAGTCAACAACATAAAACGAGACGAATTCAAGATATTGGTTTTCTGAGTCCCAACGGATCCTTTTATAACGATGGACGAGATGGCAAGTTCAAACGCAACAGAATATCCGTCAGCGCTATGTTTGAGTTCCTCTGCAGATTTTTTAGGTTTTCTGTTTAGATGATAAATGTTACATTAGCTGCACATCATGTACATTTCTCAGAAAGGTACTACAATGGGCCTTTAATTATATGTTGAATGCTTCTTGTCTAAGCCACTCGAATCATTTTTGTACCTTTAATGTTTCATTGAGTACATCATGTTACATGAGAAACTTGCTTCTAAATTACATAGGATTCTTATTCTGTGGTGGTGGGGTCCTATGTATAATTGATAGTGTTTTCTTAGTTTACAACAACTGTGCATAGGGTATATGTTTTAAGTACAACTTCATAATCAAACAAATTCTGGTACTTGTATGGGTGGGAGGTAGCACGTACCCACTGGAATAGTCGAGGTGGACATAAGTTGGTTTAGACACCACCATCTGTTGGGAGGTAGCAGGTAGCAAATGAAATAGCTGAGATGCACGCAAGTTTGAAGTTCTTGAGCATTTGTATAAGGAATGAATGCTACAAATGCTCTTTTTTTCCTAATTCATTTTGTTTGAGAAGCTGTGATTGGAATTTCTCTCACTTTTTGAACGACTCCGGTCCTTTTGAATCTGTTAAATGGCTACTCCAAGGTAAAGAAAATTGATTTTTTTAAAAATCATGGTCAAAAGATCCCTTTTGAGCAAAAAGGCTTGTGAGAAAAATGTTAGAATACAGTCAAAACTTTATTTTATGATAAAAATGTAAGAATTTTTGTGTGTAAGCTACTGCAAATATTAAAGAATATTGTAATGAGCAGATATTAAATCCAATTTAATCTTGTTGGAAAAGGTAATTAGAAGGAAAAACTACCTAACCACACATACATCACTACTATATATACTATATTTACCTTTAGTTTAAAATAATTACACATATTGCCATTTTAAATATTTATACATATATTTTAGAAGATTTAATAAGATACGCAAATTTCTTGAATATGGTATTGAATAATTATCTTAAATTTAAACTCCTTAATTAATGGTCATTAACAAGTTAAATTTTTTGTATTCATATTTGCTGCCGTCGGCCGTTCCCCACCCCCATGTCAGCCCACTTTCTTTCTTCTTCTTCTCCCTCTTTAATTTATTCATTCATTCTCTCAATACATGTTTGCATGTTCAAATCAATATTTTATATATATGTTTGTTTTTATTATTTTATTATTATCATGTATCTTGATTATGTATATGAGTTAAAATCCATAATGTTCTTAAGTTCAATTTTAAATTTGTTTTACAAATTAGATTTTATATTTTTTGATTTTGTTGTTTCTCAAACACTTTAATGACTGACCATTCTCAAAATCGGACGATTCTTGTTATAGGGGCTACACATTAACAATACTATACTAAATCAGACAACTTTTATTTATTTATTTTTACTCATGAATTTTTCATTGCAAGGGCTGACTCTTCATCCATCAACATTCGAGCCGAGAATAGATCTAAGTACATGAACAACCCAATCAATGGATGAATTACGTCAAGTTTTAATTAACAGAACAAATACACCATTAGATATGCAACAATGTTGGATACAAATCATGTGTACATGTATCTAGTTAAGAGTTCATGTATCTGATTTAAGATTATATGTATCTGTGAGGAAAAAATTCAGATGCTAAAAAGGGAAGAATTTTGAAATTTTTTACTCTTTTTTTGGATTAATGATAAATAGATACTCTACCATTGTGATATTTCATAAATTTGTGCGTTTCAGTTACATTTCATATTTAGATACACATAGTTATATGTATATGCTTATTATGTATCCGAAATACATATTTTTGAATATAATGTATGAAACTAATACTTGATACATCAAATTAATACTAGATACATATAAAAGATACATGAAATTAAAATTAGACCATCTATATAGATACATGAAATTAATATTAGACACATATAACAAATACATTAAACAAATCTAGATTCTTCTATGATACATATGGATGTACATGTATGATGCTCATGTATCTAAGTGTTTAGTTGGTTGGATACATCATATATAAATACATCAAATTGATGAATTTATTATTTTAAGAGTAATAAAATGAAATTAATCAAATTACATGACTAATATATACATATTTTTTTTTAATCTTTTATGAATAATATTAATGAGTTTATTATTTCAAAGAATAATAAAATGAAATTAATTAAACATACCTTGATATTCGCCATATATTAAGGGATTTGATTAATTAAATTTTTAAAAATAATTGTCCATGTATTCTGAAAATCCTCAATTACTTCTCTAATTAAGAAAATCAGTTACAACCAATTAATTTAAACAAATAAATTATGTATCTCAGTTTTAAAATTCGGCAGATACACGTATCTCACGGATTCCAACTCGTGTATCCTAAGCATGAATTATGATAGAGGAAGTAATATTTGAAACTATTGGGAATCTTAGTTATTAGGACCTAAACTAGTGTGATTTATGTAGTTTACCCTAATTAAAATCGAAATGGGGCCTAAAATAGGTACGTTTGCATAAATTAGCCCTCTACATTTCAACTTTTTCACTTTTATAGTTTATAGTCCAACT
Organism: Solanum chiquidenum; assembly: GCA_029582725.1. Lineage (NCBI taxonomy): Eukaryota > Viridiplantae > Streptophyta > Magnoliopsida > Solanales > Solanaceae > Solanum > Solanum chiquidenum. Next base: position 37,422 of record JAJOOS010006291.1, read on the forward strand.
TGTTATTTTTAAGTATTTTGTTTTTAATAAAATGGGCTTATTTGGGCCTTCTCAACAACAGTAAAAAAACATGGAACAATCAAAACACTTATTATGTGTTAAATGGTTTTAATTTCTTGCTTGCCACGTGTTCCTCTGTTAGCCTTAGAAGCTAATTTTTTTCAAAGCGATGATGATTTTGATATTTTTCGCGTAATATAGGACCATTTTCCGTGTTCAATTTCATAAATCATAATAACATTATTATTATTATTATTATTATTATTATAATCAGATGGATAATTTTAATATTATTATGCTCTCTCATGTTTTTGCTTGCGATATGTATTAATTAATTGCTCTATTATGCTCTTGCTTTAGTTGGACAAAGATTATGAAATCTTAACTTAGCTAGTGGAGTTGACTAAATATGATTTTTTAGAAACTTTGTCGAAGACAAATCTAGATGATATCTTATTGAAAGGGGCATTTTTATTTTGCATGATTCTTGAATTTATTTTGTAATTATACATCATTAGTGGACCAAAAGTTCCATTACGTAGTCTTAATTACCCTTCCTAAAACAATTTAACAACCAACTCCAAACTTTAAAGGAGATATTTTAGTCAATCGTTTATTATTTAGAATGATACGCTTATCATTATGCCGAATGTTATGACTGATAGTAAAGTCCATCAAGCAAGCTTCATATTCGATCATGACTTCGACCTGGTCACCTGGGTCACCCCAACCTCCTCGAGTCCTCGTGGGCCTTGTCATAGGCAGAATTAATGTTGGTGTTACTAAACAATCTCTCTCCCGACACCTGCCTCATCCAACATGTTGCCCTTGGTAATCGAATCCATGATCTTGTCTCTAATACTACTTATCACAAGAACGTTTTTCAAATAGTAAACAGGGCGAGATTTATCCCTACGTGGCAGCTAACATCGAGAGTTGGAGACTATAAGGGGTTATTTGGTTATATCATGAAGAAAAAATAGATAAAGGATATTTTATTAATCAAGATATCCTGTTAATTTGTGCTTTGTACTCAACACACACAATCACCATTGATGCATATTTATGAGCTACAGAGAAAATAAGAAGAAGAAGAGAAACTGTTTTATTGCATTGATTAACTTGTTCACTACAATGACATGTGACCACTATTTATAGAGTCACGTAGTAGTGACTAGTGGTGTACAACTGTCAATAGTCCATAACTAACTAACAAACTGTAACTAACTAATTGATCTTTCTAACTTTCTTATACTATTTTAATACACCCCCTCAAGCTGTAGGATGAAAGACATCTAGAACCCCAAGCTTGGATAAAAGAAAGTGATGTTGTGCCACTCCCAGCCCTTTAGTAAGCAAATCAGCCAGTTGCAAAGTGGTAGATAAATGTGCAGGTTTGATCAGCCCTGCCTGAAGTTTTTTCCTCACAAAGTGACAGTCAATTTCGATATGCTTCGTACGCTCATGGAACATGGGGTTCGAAGCTATTTGTATTGCAGCTTTGTTGTCGCAAAATAGATCTATAGGAGTTGGAACTTGGACACCAATATCCTGCAATAGACCAACTAGCCAGATGACCTCAGAAACTGCTGCAGCCATACTTCTATACTCTGACTCAGCTGAACTACGACTAACTGTATGTTGCTTCTTTGACTTCCAAGAAACCAGGGAACCTCCCAGTTGAATCACAAACCCTGTTACTGATCTCCTAGTATTAGGGCATGCTGCTCAGTCTGAATCACAATAAGCTTTTAACTCCAAAGTAGAACCTTTTTTCATAAAAACTCCCAATCCTGGAGAATGTTTGAGATATCTGACTACTCTAAGAGCTGCCTCCCAGTGAGACTTCTTGGGTTGCTGCATGAATTGACTTAACAATTGCACAGTGAAACATATATCAGGCCTAGTTATTGTTAAGTAAATTAATTTCCCAACTAATTTTTGGTAAGCAAGAACATCTTCCAGTAATGGATCATTAACTAGCTTTCCTGCATGATCATCATAAGAAACACTGGTCAATTTGACATTTGCTTCCAATGGTGTGGAGGCTGACTTTGCCCCACTTAAACCAACATCAGAAATGACCTCCAAAGCATATTTCCTTTGGTTGAGCAAAGCTCCATGTTTAGACCTTAAGACCTCTATTCCCAGAAAATAAGTGAGCTCACCTAAGTCCTTTACCTTGAACTTACTTTGAAGATACTCCTTAGATGCCTGAATGAGATCTTGACTGTTTCCAGTGATAAGAAGGTCATCTACATATATGAGAATAGTCACTATGTTTGATCCTTGCTGTTTGGTAAATAATAAGTGGTCATGAGAACTCTGTTTGTAATTATCAGCTAGGAGAGCAGTTGTGAGTTTGATATTCCATTGTCTTGAGGCTTGTTTAAGGCCATATAATGACTTCAAGAGCTTGCATACTCTAGTCTCCCCCTGTGTATGGAAACCCTGAGGAAGTTCCATATACACAACCTCATTTAAGTCACCTTGAAGAAAGGCATTACTCACATCCGTGTGAAAAAGATCCCAACCCTTGGAAGCAGCAACACTGATGATGGTTCTGACTGAGACCATCTTGGCAACTGGGGAGAAGGTCTCATGATAATCCAAACCTTCTCTTTGAGTATAACCTTTAGCCACCAATCTAGCCTTATACTTGTCAACCTCACCATTGGCTTTGTGTTTAATCTTATACACCCATTTAGCACCTATGGTTTTCTGTCCAGCAGGTAAATGAGTGAGCTCCCATGTGTGATTAGCCTCTAATGCATCTATCTCTTGTTGCATGGCATGAATCCATTGTGGATCTTGAGAGGCCATCTGGAAGGAGGTAGGCTCAGTTGAAAGGGAAAAATTTGTCAAATACACCTGATAAGCTGTAGAAAGATGGTCATATGAAATAGATTGAGAAATAGGGTAGGAACAGTGGCCCTTAGGCTTGACAATGGAGACATAGTCTTTAAGCCATATAGGGGGTTTTGATGTCCTAAGAGGTCTGTTGTGAGAAGGCCTTGCTGGAGGATCAGAAATGGTAGCAAGTACTTCATCTGCCTGTGCTTCATCTGCATGTACTTCATCAGCCTATACTTCATCTGTATTAGCAAAGGTAGGGTCCAAAACTGCTTCCTGAACCAATGAGTCATTCTGCATAGTATCAAGTGGAACTGGCTCAACTACTTCAGGTACCAATTGTGCAGGAGCACCAATAGGTGCATGATCATCCAAAGGACTATCAATAGGGGTTGGATCATCAAGGGAAGAAGTGGTGCTAGATATGTCCAGGGCAGACTGAGCTAGCTTTTGGAAAGGAAATGTAGACTCCCTAAAACTGACATCTCTATTCACAAAGAGTGTTTTGTCAGCTAGATCATACAACTTGTAGCCCTTTTGAGTTTCAGAGTAACAAATCATGATAGCTTCCCTTGCCCTTGCAGCAAATTTATCCCCTCTAGGTAGTTTGCTGGCATAGCATAAACAACCAAACACCCTTAAGTGATCAAGATTAGCTTGCTTGCCATATAGTAATGCATAAGGTGTCTGACCATTCAATATTGAAGAAGGCAATCTGTTGATTAAGTAAACTGAGGTCTTGACACAATCACCCCAAAAGCTAAGGGGCACTCCACTTTGGAACCTTAAGGCTCTAGCCACTTCCAGGATGTGCCTATGTTTCCTTTCAACTGTGCCATTTTGCTGAGGAGAATAAGGACAACTACTCTGATGGATTATGCCATAAGAAGCTAACAACTTCTCACAATTTGAATTAAAGAACTCAGTTCCTTTATCAGACCTCAAGGTTTTTACACATGCACCAAATTGAGTCTTAATCAAGCACAAAAAATTTGTCAGAACTATAGTAACTTCACATTTAGATTGGATCAAACAAAGCCAAGTATACTTGCTGTAATCATCAACTAAGTAACAAAATAATATTTCTTATCATAGGTGGGTATTTTGTAGGGTCCCCACAAGTCTACATGTAACAATTCAAAACAAGTCACTATATTGCTACAACTATTGGGAAAGCTCAATCTGTGATGTTTAGCTAAAGGACATATATGGCATTTCTCTTGTATTATAGAGTCTGCACATTTATTTAGAGAGGCTATATGATTCATAACAGTTGTGGAAGGATGGCCTAATATGAGATGCCAAAGTATTCCCTCTGTATTGTGCTTTAATCCTGCAGCATTTGTTGTTGGGTTAGTCTTCTCATGTAACAGATATAGTCCATCCATTTCTCTACCAATCCCCAAGACCTTGCCATTGTGAAGTCCCTGAAAGACACAAAATTCAGAAAAGAATAATACAACACAAGATAAGGCCTTGGTTATCTGGGAAACTGAGAGAAGATTGAACTTGAAATCAGGGACATGAAGAACATTCTTCATGCTATAAGCTCCAAAGATAGAAGCAGTCCTTGCACCTTTGATTTGTGCTCTTCCACCAGTTGGCACTTGAACTTTATCACTAAGGTGATTCTCAAGTTTCTTAATATCAGTTAATAACTCTCTCTAAGGTGTAATGTGATGAGATGATCCAGAGTCAACAATCCACTCAGAAGTAATAACATTTGACAGCAAGGAATGTATACCTGTCATGTTTGATATGCATTCATTATTGGAGTGAGAGTGTGCCTGTTGTTTTCCAAGCAATTCCTGATATTGTTGCTCTGTGAGAAAATAGCCTGATCCTTGATTTTTGTGGTTGTCATTCGAGCTAGCATTGGCTGTAAGTTTAGGCTGTGCAGGTTGTGCCTGATGTGCCTGTTGTGATGATTTCCTCCTGCTTTTGAAGTCCTCATGATAGCCTATTACTCTATAGCAATTATCCTTCAGATGGCCTTTGTAACCACAATAAATGCAAGGAATCCCTCCACCTGCAGATCCTGATGTACCTCCTGTAGATCCTCCATAACTTCCTGGTTTTCTAGGTCGATAACCTTGAGCTCTTCCAACCAGCAGTGTTAAAGGATCCTTTTGATGATCAACCACCCCCAAGGATCTTTGGCTCTCCTTTTGAGTTATGATGACATAGGCTTCATTCACTGTCATAGTATTGTTTCTAGAGAGAATGTTACTTCTCAAGCTGCAATAACTTTCATTGAGTCCCATAAGGAACTGCAACAGCCGTTGTGACTTTAAATGTGTCACATAGAGACTGGATTCTTCACAGGAACATGAAGGTAGTAAAACCATGACATCAAGTTCATTCCATAGATCCTTTATTTTTGAGTAATAACAAGTCACAGAGTCAGTACCTTGTTTCAAATTTGCAATTTCAGACCACAGATAGTAGATCCTGGTCAGATTAGATCGATCAAATTGTTCCTTGAATTCTTCCCAAACCTTCCTAGCAGTCGAAACATAAACTATGCTAGGAACTAATTCAATAGATACAATGCTACCAATCCATGATAACACAATAGCATTGCATTTTTCCCACAATTCCTCTAATTCTCCTACAAACTTGCTCTTAGGGCAAGTACCATCCATAAACCCTAGCTTACCTTTGCCTCGCAGAGCCAGTTTCATCGATCTACTCCACAGGGAATAATTTTCTGGACCTGTGAGTTTAATCGGAATTATTACCAGACCTGGAGAGTCAGAGGCTTGAAGGTAAAGAGGATGGTGATGATCTATTGATGTTATTCCCGGAGCTGCCATAGATGTGGTTACTTGATCCTCTGGCATTTGTGCTCTTAATTGGAGATTGCGATGAACTTAAAACTCTATGCTCAGCTGAAGGTGAGATCGCTGCTCTGATACCATGTTAATTTGTGCTTTGTACTCAACACACACAATCACCATTGATGCATATCTATGAGCTACATAGAAAATAAGAAGAAGAAGAGAAACTGTTTTATTGCATTGATTAACTTGTTCACTACAATGACATGTGATCACTATTTATAGAGTCACGTAGTAGTGACTAGTGGTGTACAACTGTCAATAGTCCATAACTAACTAACAAACTGTAACTAACTAATTGATCTTTCTAACTTTCTTATACTATTTTAATAATTACTCTAAGCGGCCACAGTATTGGTTATCATTGGCCACCCTATGCGCAGTTGACATAGTTGTCAACCAAATCAATAAGGAGTTTCCAGTGACTGCATTTTTAGTTGCTAGCCCACGAACAGGAGAGGCCAATTTCAAGAAAGCTTATCAAAATTTGAAAAATCTTCAAATCTTGCGGATTACCAATGCCCTTGACGAGGTTCCGGAAAAGCCAGACCGTGGACAGGTCGAAGGTTCTGATACAGATTGGAGAGTGTATGAACATGTTGGGTATGAACTTAAAATTGATACTACAAAATCAGAGTATTTGAAGAAAGATGTAAATAATCATACTGTGGAAGTTTATCTGCACGGAATTGCTGGAACACATGGAGCAGAAGGAGAGTTCAAGTTGGAAATAAATCGGGATATTGCCTTGGTGAATAAGGAAGCGGACGCATTGAAGAATGAATATGGTGTACCAGTGTATTGGCGGATCATGCAAAATAAAGGAATGGTTCAACAAGAAGATGGATCTTGGATTCTCAATGATCGTGAAGATGATAGTGATCTTTCAGAGTAATAATCTTTCATTTCTCAAAGATAAATTACTCCTAGTATCATTTTTCTAAGGGACGATGTGATCTAATTTTATGCAAGTTTGGATGTTTGCTATAGAAGCAGCCAGGACAAAAGGGGTAAAGCGATAGGATATACTGTTTTTCGAAAATCTTAATAACTCAGTTAGTTAATTATTTTAACTTTTACTTTATTGGTAACTATCATTCCCCACCTTGAAATCTATTCTTCTATTTCCCTTTCCTTCCCACTTATTTTATAAAAACAAACTTTTTTTGTTCCTTTTCATTTTAGTAAGACAAGAATATCCTTACTTAGGAGCTTAATCATTGGATAAACTACTTTGCTTCGAAGAGATTATTAACTTGTTAACTTCACACTAATACTATCATCATTTCAAAGTAAGTGATGTTTTTAGTCTAGATGCACCATATACAAAAAACTATTCATTTCTAAAAAGTAAAATGTATTTTCAATAATCGGTACATAATAAATAACTTGAAAAAGATGTAGTTTTCTAGTGTCCATTTAATGAAAATCATGTTCATTGAGAATGAATAAATAAAGCTGTCTGAATATTATTGACACTCTCCTAATATATTTTTTAAAAAGATTAATCAAAATTTGATACTTTAATTAGCTAAATAGTTGAGTAATAAAAAATAAAAATAAAAGTGATATCATGTGAAAATATCACATTTACAAGACATCTGAATGTGAAATAGCGATGTGTTCATCCTTACAAAAGAAGCAACAATAAAGTAACGACTAACGACCACACATTATTTTCCATAAAAAACAAGAATCATTGACAATTTATAGGCATTAAATTCAATAAGATCTTGATTGGACAAAAATATATGAAAAGCTTTTGTCTTGCTATGTGAAAACAGCAAAGGATTTCCTATTCTGGATGCATCGGTTGCTTTTATTTGATCCAATCACTGAGTTGTATGTTTCTTTTGTTTTTCATTCGGTGTACAGTTATATATTTTTTTTCGTTCACTTTTTTTTGTCATTTATTTTTAAAATAGATTTTCATTTTTGTTTATCATTTTTAACTTCATTGGTTTGCTAATTCAATTTTTATGCAAGTTTGGACGTTTGCAATAGAAGTGGCTTAGACAAAAGGGGTAAAGATGTAGAATATATTCCTTCCCAAAAAATCATAACAATTCAATTGATTGAATATCTAAATTTTTTACTTTATTAAATTTTTTACTTTATTATTGAGGATCGATTCCTCATCTTGTAGTCCATTCTTTGATTTCCCTTTCCTTCCCACCATTTTTGTAAAAAAAAAAGAAGAAGAGAAAATTCCATCCATTTATAAAAGTGTATATAATTGCAAATGACAAGACATACTTAGGTGCTTAATTATGGGATAGACAACTATGCTTCTAAGAAATTATAACTCTCGCCGTTTAATTTTATATGAGTTACTTTGATTTGGTCTAAAGTTTAAGAAAGAAAGAAAGTCTTTTGAAATTTGTATTCTAAAATAAGTGATAGATATTTGTGTGAGTATAAATCACTTCATTAAGGGTAAATGAATATTTTAAAGTTAAATTGTTACTTAATATAAAAATGTGTCATTTTTTTGAGACCGACTAAAAAGGAATATAAGTCATATAAACTACGATAGAGGGAGTAACTAGTTGACTTTAGACTAACGCTCATTTCATTTCAAAATAAGTGGTGTTTTGAGCTTGAATGCACCATTTAAAAGAAAAAAAAAACTATTTATTCCTAAAAAGAAAAAAATATGTGGTTTTTTTGTATTTCCTCTCTATCAAAATAAGTGTCACTTTAACAAAAGTCACATTCATTCAACAATCAATAAATACAATATATAATGTAATGAACATATATTTTGAAATAAAAAGAGTAATTAAAAAGTACTCAATTTATTTTATTTTATATATCTTAATTTGATCACAACAAAATATAAGAAGATAATAAAAGGTTTTTAATTCTTAGATATGTATAATGCAAAATACCCTTGAATCTTGTAGTCCTCTAAGTTCTAAGTAACATGTGAGATATCATAATTTTTTTAATAAAAATACTAAATATAAAGCATAAATAAATTCAAAGGCGTATCCAAGATTTTAATATGATGGGCGCATTATTACGAAAATGTATAATCTAAGATATAAATTTGACCAATTTGACATTTTAGGTTCTTATCACTAAAAATCATTAATATATTTTATGTCGGAGGTATTGAGATCAACTGAACTCATTGATTGTTTGTTATATCATCCAATATTACTGGTTTTAATATGCATATTTGGTTTAATTATATAAAACCATTACAATGCTAAAAAAGTTAGAAATTTCCAATGTGATAAATTTGAAAATTTGAAAGATTAAAGCTATATATATAAAATGATATCAATTACCACTGAGAGAAGTGTTACATAATTTTAGAAAGAAAAATACAACAAGATAGATGTAAGATTCAAATTTCTAATCTCACTCAAAAAGATGCACCCAATCATCATTGCATTATTTAATATATCTAGTGTGGGTTCACACATCTATATCTAATATTTTTTTAAAAAATATAACGCTACTATATATGATTTTAGGAGGGAAGCATGGGTTCACGTGAACCCGGTGACCCCCTCCTGCCTACGCCTCTACATAATTATTTATAAAATTTACAATTTGATATGATAGATTCTTTCGATAAACAATTTTGAAAATTTAAAAGTATTTTTTGAAAAAAAAAATACTTCTATTTTGTTGTAGTTGAAGTTTAGCAAAATAGTTGAGTATTACTCCCTCTGTTCCTAATTACTTGTTTACTTTTAAATTGACACATCTATTAAGAAAATAATGATTGATAAAGTGAGTTTACCATTTTACCCTATTAATTATGAAGTGAATGAATTAAAAAAAAATTAAGATTTTCAAAAAGTTTTACATTTTTCAAAATTAATTAGTTAAGCTTATAATAGGTAAAAATTTTTTTGTCATTTCTTGATTTGTCAAAATTGACCAATAAAAAGGGACAAATAAAAAAAAATTGAACAAGTAACTAGGGAAGAGAGAGTAATACTCCGTCCAACAATAGTTATCTACTATTGACTTGATATGCCCCTTAAGAAACAATAAATAATAGAGATAATATTACTATATTATACTTTGACTTCATTAAATTTAATATTTTAAAAAATATATTAAATGATAAATGATATTTTAATAGTAACAAGAGTAAAATAGATACAAAAAATAAATTATTTTTTGATTTTCTAAATTGGACAACAAGTCTCAATTTCCAGAAGTGTTGAGATAATGACTAGGCATTATTAGTTGAGTTAAAAGACTTTTCAATGTGAAGTTAGCGATGCGTTCATACTTCATCCTCCCCAAAAAAAGAAAAAACACAGTAACGGAAAACATTCTTTTCCGTAAAATGCAAGAATCATTGGCAATTTTTAGGCATTAAATTATACTCTCGAGGTCTATTAATTAGACCTAATATTAAGAAAAATATTTAATGACATAATTTAAATCATAATTTTTGCTACTATTCTTTATGAAATCATAAATATAACTTTTGTAAGTAGTGTAATTTATCTCTCTGAAAATATAAAGTTTCAATAAATGAAATGACATATTTGAAAAAAAATAATTCAAACATTCATTTTGAACTTTGAACAGTTCAATAGAGATAAAATGGTAAAAACTCACTATATCAATCATTATTTTCTTAATAAGTGTGTCAAGTAAAAATTTGATACTCCCTCCATTCATATTAATTGATCACTTTCCTTTTTACATGCATATTAAGAAATTATAAATAAGAAGATACTACTAGGAGTATTACTAATTCAGTCCTTAAAAACTTTTTGGGAATTTTACAAACTTAAAAAAGAATTAACTGCAAGAAAATATAGGAAAAATTAATTAATACTATATTTTTTATAATTATTGAGATAATTAATTTTAATAGTATAAAGTGGAATAATTAATATGAGATCATTATTTTTATTAATATAATTAATTAATATGAAATGGAGGGAGTAAATGTAAATAGGGACAGAAGGAGTATGGATTTTTTGTCTTGCCATGTGAACGGCAAAGGATTTCCCATTCTATTTTCACGGGTTGCTTTTATTTGATCCAACCACCATGTTGTCTGTTTTTTTTGTTTTCCACCTGGCGTATGATTATTTGTTGTGAAGATTTAATTAATTTAAATTTATTTTGCATAAATTCTATTGAAGTGACAAATACTCTTTACCATAAATACAATTCATACCATTAGAATCTTAGTTATCTATCTTGCATATTGTCAGGTCGACTTAATGTAGACATTTTAACACTTCCTTTTTCCTAAATTTTTTCTTTCCATGTCCGGATAAAAAAAAAAAGGATCACGGCATAATTTTATTCATTTAGAAAATGAGATATGTCTTGTAACATTTAAACATTTAAAAATTAACCCTTATTTTAAAAGTAAATTGAAAATAAAAGAAGATGCTATCAAAGTTATTTTTGGTCTCCTAAGGTGTCTTATTCCCATAAAGCAAATCATCATTCAAGATACTTCATATTGGATATGATATATAATAATTTGAAGTCCGATATAAAATTATGATGACATCGATTATTCCGAAAATGACCTCTTTAATAGGAGATAAGGAGGCCAAAATAGGACTTTATGTGTTGAGTAGAAATTAATGTAGCTTATCAAATTGCTAAACAGAAATTGGTTAGCAATGTCAGCATGACAGCCAGATCGTATGGAGTGGAGATACCAAAAGGAGCACCAAAACTTGTCAAGATAGATGAATGATGTGCCCATAACCCCTCTAAATGATATTTTTACATTGTCTTGCCATGGAGAAGATAATGTATTGCTATGATTATCACATTATTAATTTATTCAAATCGTTATTAGAATCTTGATTTAATCAATTCAATTTCAGCAATTAATTTTATTTAATGTCATATATCTTCTATCCAAATAAAAATTTGAGAAAAAAAAAGTGAAATGAAAAAGGAGACAGATCCGTTCAAAGGTATGGGGAATATTTATTTATAGATTTGGCCGCCCAATTAATGAGGATATCTAGAAACTAGAAAGTTGGACCACCACAAGTTTTGCCCAAATCTTTTAGGGGTATTTAAATTCGAATTTTGAACATTTGAAGTCCAATAAAAAAGAAAAATAACTAACAAATACCCCGACAGCAAAGATGTTCAAAGCAACAAAAATGGAAACCATAGAAAAGATGTCCATGCCCAAATTGTTATTAGCACTTTGCATCTTTTCTATGGTTTCTCCGACCATAGAAATGATGCAAAATGTAGACAAAAATATGGGCAATACAACAGAAAGATGGAGGATTCTTAGCGGAAATAACAACTGGGAAGGCTTATTAGATCCACTCGACAATGATCTTCGTCGGTACCTCATTCACTATGGCGAAATGGCACAAGCAGCTCGAGACGCCTTCAACACCAATAAAATGTCAAAGTATGCTGGAAGTTGTCGATACTCAAAGAAGAATTTATTTTCTCGAACGGGGATTGAGATATCGAATCCATTCAAGTATGAGGTAACTAAATATATATACGCAACATCATCTATACAAGTTCCGGACGCCTTGTTCATAAAATCATTGTCAAGGGAAGCTTGGAGTAAAGAGTCAAATTGGGCTGGTTTTGTTGCTGTGGCTACAGATAAGGGGAAAATTGCATTAGGAAGAAGGGATATAGTGATTGTGTGGAGAGGAAGTGTTCAGACTATGGAATGGTTTAATGATTTCGATTTCATTCAAGTTTCAGCCCCTAAAATCTTTGGTGAAAAATCTGATCCTAAGGTGCATCACGGTTGGTATTCCATTTATACTTCAGATGATTCGCGATCACCATTTAATAAGGGAAGTGCTAGAGACCAGGTAAATTCATTTATTATGTCTTTTCCGAATTTACCATTAGTACTATTTGCAATTTTAGATAGAGTAAATAATAATCACGAATTCCGTTTTAGGTGCTTGGTGAAGTTCAAAGATTGATGGAACAATATAAGAACGAGGAAGTTACCATAACAGTAACAGGGCATAGCATGGGGGCAGCCATGGCAACATTAAATGCAGGGGATATAGTTTTTAATGGAATTAACAAAGGATTTCCAGTCACCGCATTTCTATTTGCAAGTCCTAGAGTGGGAGAAGAAAATTTCAAAAAGACCTTTCTCAAACCTTCGAGCTTTGAGAATTCGAAATGACCCGGATATAGTTCCAAATTACCCATTGTTCGGCTACTCAGATGTTGGTGTCGAATTGGTCATTGACACTAGGAAATCGGGCTATCTAAAAAGTCCGGGAGATCAGAGCAGTTTTCATAATACAGATTGTTACTTGCACGGAATTGCTGGAACACAAGGATCAAAAGGAGGATTCAAACTAGAAGTGGAACGCGATATTTCACTCATTAATAAGTATTTGGACGCGTTAAAAGATGAATACGGTGTACCAACTTCATGGTGGGTTGAGAAGAATAATGGAATGGTTCAACAACAAAATGGAACCTGGATTCTCGTGGATCATGAAGATGATGATTTTTAGTTCTTTTTCGAGCAAAATAATAGATGTTAGATTTATGAACAGGAAGAAATATAAGTACCGATTTTGATTCCATGATTGATTGGTCCATCATGTAGACACGTATGAGAGGATAAATTTTATCTTTTCGG
>JAJOOS010006292.1:0-17028 GCA_029582725.1 Solanum chiquidenum
TGATGTGAAAAGATATTTACCTTATTATATAAGTTACTATTAATTTTATTTGCAATTTTCGTTTAGATAATTTAATTGTATAAATATACATTATTAATGTATGGAAATTAAAAATTGTACTAGTGGTTTTTCTTTTCCCTTTTAATGGTCCTTTTGGGTGGGTCCACATTTGCTTCGTTTAATATTTTGTTATAACTTTTATAAATCGATACAGCAAATTTTCATACTATTTGGTTGTCTAAATCATAATTACATATATAATTGTTCGAAAAGGTAAGAGTAGTAATTAAATTGGAAAGTAAGGAAAGTTACATACGACTTTGAGAAATGAAATACAACCAGGAATCGTTTCGGGATTAGCTATCTCGAGATTATAATGTGTTATTACGCTGTTTTATTCAAAAATTACTAATCTATCTCACGAGTGCTTGTATAAATAATCCGGGAATGCTAACAAAACTAACCCTTCATTCATATACATGTATTTTTGGTGACAGGAGCACAACTAATACCAATTAGCTCCAATGAAGAAGGCAAGGGGCTTTTGGCATCATGGAATGCAGCAACATCCAAACCTGATATAGTAGTTGCACTAGATGGTTCTGGCAATTACAAGACCATCAACGACGCTGTGGCTGCGCTCTCTAGTATGACACGACCAGAAAGAACAGTTGTGTATGTCAAATCTGGTACATACCGCGAAAATGTTGAAATTGGAAGGGGACTCAATAACTTGATGTTTGTTGGTGATGGCATCGACAAAACTATCGTTACTGGTTATAAAAATGTCCCAGATGGTGCTACCACCTTGGGCTCAGCTACATTTGGTAAGTCCTACCTAGAAAATAAAGCATAATGACCTTAATTTATTAAGTGAATTACGAATTCCAATATATATGTTGTTTCTCACTAGTCATGAACCACAGCTTTAGTCATATATATAATGTTCTTTTTATTATAGGTGTATCTGCTGATGGATTTTGGGCCAGAGACATGACATTTGAGAACACAGCAGGACCAAACAAGCATCAAGCAGTGGCGCTAAGAGTAGGCTCAGATCTCTCGATTTTCTATCGTTGCAGTTTCAAAGGTTATCAAGACACGCTCTTAGTACACTCTCTAAGACAATTTTATCGCGATTGTCATGTATATGGCACCATCGACTTCATATTTGGTGATGCATCTGCCCTTTTTCAAAATTGTGACATTTTTGTTAAGAAACCAATGGATTACCAATCCAACATGATAACAGCACAAGGGAGGGATGACTCAAATGAAAATACAGGGATTGTTATACTTAATTCGCGAGTTTCTTCATCTTCGGAGTTCACTGCTGTTAAAGATAGTTTCAAGAATTACCTAGGCAGACCGTGGAAAAAGTATTCAAGGACAGTGTTTATTAAGACGGATTTGGATGGATTGATTGATCCAAAAGGGTGGAAAGAATGGAGTGCTGATTTTGCACTTTCGACATTATATTATGCAGAGTATATGAATACAGGGAGTGGAGCTAATACTGGAAACAGAGTAAATTGGCCTGGTTTTCATGTGTTACATGATGCCAATGAAGCAAGCCAATTTACAGTAAGAAATTTCATACAAGGTGAATCTTGGATCCCAGCAAGTGGAGTACCATATTGGGCTGGCCTATGATATGTTATTTGTCAAGACACTCAACAATGTGGACGGTATTAAATTGGGAAATGTGCATGTTACTACTAAAGTTGTATTTGTAGAAATTATGGTCGTCTGGTAGGGTGTATAAAAATAATAGAGTAGGTACAAATAGGTGTACTAATAAAAATAAGAAGTATGGCATAATTTCTTGAAATAATGTTTGGTTATAAAATATCCTCCACAAATATGGATAAAAGGACGTAAAAAAGATCTTGATGGACAATTATGTTTTTGACCATGCTAATGCATTCACATTAAAATTCTCTGCATTACTAATACTGTGAGTTTCCATGTACTTATACATATCTTAATACCAAATAGAGTATATAACTAATATATACCTAAATTGAAAAAGTGTACTGAATAAGATACTGTACTAGTAATACACCAACTAAATAGCTAAGTATATACAACTCTTTTGTTCTTTATGTGGAAATAGTTTTCTTTGAACATTTTGAATAATACAAAAAGACAAGCCATTCAACATTTTGAATATGAGTCATCATCTCTATTACTTGAGTCATTCAACATTTTGAATAATACACAAAGTATATATATGTTTGAAATTATGTATTAATTTTTAATTCAACAACTTAAATATTGCATAACAAATAATACCAACATAACTAATGCAAACATTACTAATATAAATATTAGTACACCTTATTCAATATTATTCACCTTATCAAACGATTAGTAATTTACGTACTCTCAAAATTAGGCAAAAGAAGATTGTATCCTTTGAGTGGTACAACTACAAGTATCATATCTTATAGATTTCCAAACTGTTTCGTATAATATTTTTAGTTGTTCAACGTGATTTGTATATTTTTATAAGTTAAAAAATTATTTAATTTTAACAAATCTATATATTTTACGGTTATTGCATTTTTTTAAAGCAAATAGAATGACTTGTACCCCCTCTAAATCAAGTACTACTACATTTTAGATAAATTTAACTTGATATCTGATTATGTTGGTAAATACTCCTTCTGTCCTATAATAGCGGTTCATTATTGACTTTACACACTTTTTAAGAAACTATAAATAGAAGGATAATTTACTATATCACCCTTTGAATATAATAAATACAATGTCTTGAAAAATATTATAGGGAAATAACTATAATTAACGATAAGGGTAAATTAAGAACTAAGTGTAAAATTATTCATTAATTTCATAAAATAGACAAGTATTGTTGGACATCCCAAAATAGTATAGTGGACAATTATTGTTGGACAGATGGAGTATGTGTTAAGATTTTTTTATTTTTTTATTTTTTATCATTCATCAAATAAATTGAAAATGGATGGAGTAATAAATTTCTTAACTCTATTTTTTTTATTTTAAGAGAAGAAATAAAGTGACGTGATTCTTAAAAGTTAACTTTTTAATTATATTGCACAATTTGTTTTCAGAAAAGTGATAATATAAAATAATTTTTGTATATTATCAAATAGTAGTAATATCGAACATTAATACCTAAATGTTTTAATTACCTTTATAAGGAAAATTAATACAATTTGTTGGAAAATCATTATTGCACGTAGGAGGATATAAAAGTTTTGTAGTACGTAATATATATTTGTTTTTAGCGGTCAATAAATAATGTAGCATTTTTCTTCTTTTTTAAAATTATTTTTTAGAGTTTATTTATTAGTCCTTTTTCCGCTGGAAAACCCTAAACTGAAAATGAAAACCTCTCTTGCTATTTTCCTCTCCCTTGCAAGAAAACACCCATAACCATTTTCAAAGGTCAGCTTTGTCCAGCTTCAAAGATTCAACCATTTTAATCCATAGTTTTTATTAAATTTTATTTCATTTTTTTATATGTATATTGGGATGATTAATAATGATTTTGTACGTTGTAGAGTTATTGAAAGAATCCATGGCAGGAGGATCAGAAGTGGTTGAAGCTGCTTTATCTTGTGCTAAATGTAGCAAGCCTGCTCATCTTCAGTATGTATCCACTCTTTGTAATTTTTTTTTTATGAGTTTTAAGTGTTTCTGCAATTATTAAAAAGTGATAGTTTGTAATTTCCTTTGTTGAATTTGAATGTTTGGATACAAATAAATGTTTTCAGATATTCAACTGTGTTTGAGCTTATGCGAATTGCATACTTGTGTGTTAGGATTTAAGACTTCAAGAGATAAAGTAATTTTTTGAGAGTTAAGTGGATTTTTCAAGGGGTTAAGATGAAAGAGGATGTTCTAATTCTAGTAGGTAGAAAATAGTAGTATTTTTAGTTTTATGACTTGAAGATGGAATGGAGGGATTGTCATTAGCTAATACATCCAAATACAAATGATCTTTCTCGTAACTTGGGGATTGTGCTTGTGCCCTTTATGTAGCAGTGATAGGCTAAATTCATTCTTTTCAGTTTTAGTGTAGGTCTATTATTGGCAAAGGTAGTACTATGCGATATCAAGTCCCGAGTTTGAAATCCTAGCTGGTGAAGCAAGTTTAGTATCTAGTGGTGCTGATAAAAGAAAGTCTAGTATTTAAGTGGTAAAGATGAGGGCAGGCCCATTATCCTTTGGGTCTGAAGCTGGAACCAGGGGATTTCTCGTTTATAAAAAAATAGTATAGGTTCTATTGTGGTTTCAAGCTGAATGGTTGACGATGCTAATTTTCGGGACCTTCATTAATTATCCTTCAACTTTGAAGTTCAATGCATCCAACAACTGTTTGCAATTGCGGTGTGTGATCTTTTAGCTTTGTAGTTGTACTGCGTGTAATCGTTTTTTAGTGCTTTTACTTTCAGAGAAGAGTTTCTCCCTGTGATATCTCTGTTAAATTATTTTTTCTTTTATTTGAAGGTGTCCTAAGTGCGTGGAGTTAAAACTTCCTCGTGAAGGAGCTGCTTTCTGGTTTGTAGCTTTGACCATTATTTTTCTGAGCTATCTTCTCCATTTTTCATTATCTAGCTGAAGCTTAAATTTGGGATTACTGCTGTGTATCATTTGTAACTTTATATCATTGCCGAAACCGTCCATCTGTGGGAAATAAGCTATTCTTTTTTTTAGCAGTTTGTACATGGTATGTATTAGTTTGGTATAGCTGTTGTGATGTAAGAGAGCGATAAGGCTGTACTCACTGCTTGTTAAAAATTTGATATGTGAATAACCTGTGCTCCTCCATGCTATGTTTGCAGAACCTTTTGTAATAGGTCTATTGTCTTTTATCATATTAGAAAGCTGGACTCCCTATCTGCATTAGTTGTTCAATGTCAAAAACTCAGGTTTCAGAAGTGGAAATTGAAACAACGAGAAGACATTAGAAGAATATTACATTCTAGTTACTAAACAAAATGTTTGGAGAACTGCAACCTCCTGTCGGATAGATCAAATCTAAGTGGATTTGGAAAGTTATAACTGCTGTAAATGTGAACTGAACAAAAAAATGAATGGCTAATGGGACGAGAATCTCTTCCTATGACAATAGTTAGATCTTTATTTTCTCTGGCCATTAATCTAATACCTTGATTTTAATGCAAGTTGCTTCTTGTCAGCACGCAGGATTGTTTCAAGGCATCTTGGAGTTCTCACAAGTCTGTCCACTTGAAGGCAAAATTATCATCTCCGACAACTGAAACTCCAGGTGAACAAAATGCAGCCTCACCTAGTGATGGTTGGCTATATTGCTTGAGGAAAGGACAGGCTCGAACACCAAAAATTCCGCATTTTGACTGGACTGGGTATGTTGGATATGGTTCTTTATCTTCGACCTTTGCTGATGTAATATGTACATACCTCACAACCTTGTTTTGGATTTCCATGGTTCCTCTCCAATTAGAAAGTTAGAACTATGCATTTATTCGGTAATGGACTACTTTCTAATTTGATCCTATCATGTCTTACATAAAACTTGGAACTCTCCCGGTCAGATTTTAGTTGGTCCCAAAATATCTAACTCTGTGAATGATAGTAAAACACTGTTTTGGCATCGGTGAATGGTCCTTAGAATGCATTTCTCACTGACATTTATTTCCAGCTACAGTTTCTTTGAACTGTCCTGCTCTCAATGTAGAATTAATGAAGGTCCTGATAAGTTCTTGGTGAAAATAAAACTGGCTAGCAGAGTCAGCAGAGTCTATTTTGGAGTCGTGTGTTCCTTCTTCTCCTTTACTTGTTTGGATCCTTGTTCTTTGTTGTCCTTAACCTCGCCGGATTATGGAATGCATTTCTCATCGATATTTATGTCCAGCTACAGTTTGTTAGAATTGTCGGACTATGGGATGGAGAATTACTAAAGGGGCTTTGCAAGTTTGTGATGTTACTAAGGTGGCAAAATTAGGCCATCCCAACATTTGGCGGGTTGGGCTTATTTTCATGGAGGGCCAATCTTGGCACAACCCATGTCTCCATCTAAAAGTTGGGATGATTTGGACTAAGAGCCTGTTTGGATTGGCTTATTTTAAGTGCTTTTAAGCAAAAATAGCTTTTAAGCACTTTTGGAATGTTTGGGTAAATTAAAAAGTGCTATAAGCACATGATTTTAAGCTAAAATGATAAAAATATGCCTAAAGCCAATCCAAACAGGCTCTAAATATGTCACCCAAATTGACCCATAAGAAAATTTGTCAATATAGTTTTATTTTTTCGAAACTAAATATATATATATATATATATATATTTTTTTTTTTATATGTTAAAATGTAAGACATAATAAAGAAAGAAAAGTTTTAGGAGTTCTGTTGGTGGTTAAACAAATAACTTAAAACTTGTTTAGAGTTGGGCCGGTTGGGTTATGAACCATTATTTAGCCCATCTCGGCCAAAAAACCTTTGGGTGGGTTAATGACCTACCCCCCATTTTGATTGCAAATTCAACTCAACTTTCCTTTTGACACCCTTAGATGAAACTAAAACAGGCTAGCAAAGTCTATTTTGAGTTAGTGTGTTCCTCTTCCTCCTTTACTTGTTTGGATGGTTGTTTTGATTCCTATATTTCGCTATATTAGTGGAATATTTTTTAATTTCTCATGCTCAAATTATGCAAACTGTATTTTGGTTACCAAAACATGCTGTTATGAACCTGAAGTGGTTGTTCAAACAGCTATATGCATTAGTTGTGAAGAGTAAATAAACTTATGAGTTGTCTGTATTTTCTGAATGATTTCTTTCGGAATAAAAAAAAACCAGAACTAATTATTTTCAGTGATATTGGAGTGAATGTGAAGATTGTTTAATTCTCAGCTGTCTGTTTATGCCAAAGTATTCATCACCTTGTGTCATCGAAAAGAATTTCTTTTCAAGTATTCAACACAATTATCCATCTTCATCTTCTAAGAGTCTGATATCAAAGAGGAGAAGTTTTCTTCTTCCCATCTGTCCCTGCCTTGGTGGACAAAGTTACTTGGTACTGTTGTTGGTGGGAGGGGACAGGTAACCTGTGGAGTCGAGGTGCATGCAAGCTGACCCCGACACCACGGTTATAAAAAATAGAGAGAAGTTTTCTAGGTTTAAGGCTCTGATAGCTGAAGTAAGATAAGTCACCGGCTCTTTAGTTTCTTAGTTCAGTCCAAAAATACTAGACTACACACTTCTGTTATAGAACACTAAGAAGTTTGTTTCCTTCTCGTCTTTTGCTCCTTTTGAACATAGTTTTTAGCTAGGCGCTTGCTTCAAGTATGACAGAATCACTCTCCCTATTTTTTTCTTTATCTTTCCTCTCTTATTTTATGGAAGGTGCTGTTTGCATTTGTTTGTTGTCCAAAACCTAAGGTGCTTGCGTTTTTCAGGACGCTGAGGCCCTATCCAATATCAGAAAAGCGTGTTGTACCTGCTCACATTGATCTACCTGATTGGGCAAATGATGTAAGTCATCTTAGCTGATTTCTGCATATTTCAAGTGTTAGTCCCCGTTTAATATACACACACTCAAACTTTATACATACACATGCGCACACATGTTATGTTTTGCCTCGTCTCTTGTGGAGCTGGATACCAAGAATGTTGACAGTTGCTTCAATTAATTTTCTTATCATTAGGAGCTTAGGTGCCTAATATTTCATGTTTTCTCATTCTGATTACCAATGATATAAAATATGCTCTTTATTTTTGTTTGTTTCTGTTATTTTTGTAGGGTATCCCAAAAATTGAACCCAGTAGTGATTTCCAGCATGTTGTTGAGGTACTAATTATGTTGAGTTAGTAATGATTTGCAGTTACACTTGATCTTTTTGTAGTAACAAACAAGGTTTTTGCTCACCACCTGCTTCTTTTCTCTTTAAATGTTCTGAAGATCAAAACTCCAGAGCTGATTGAGAGAATGAGAGAAACTTGCCGAGTAAGTATTGCCACTTTATGTCTCTTGATTATGTTCTACCAACAAATTATCTTTTTAATTAGTCTTCCAAAAGAATCATTGTTGTCAGTTAATGAAGCGTAAGAATCATTGTTGTCAGTTAATGAAGCGTAAGAATCATTGTTGTCAGTTAATGAAGCATAGACATTTACATTTGCTCCACCCTTTATTAGATACCATGTACTTCGACAACACCAATATTGCAGGACAGTTAACGGGGTGTGAAGTTGATATGAACCAATTCATGGAGAGTTCATACCACTCTTTAGAGTATTGATGTGGTCTAGGAAACTTAAGGGACTTTTGGAAGATGTGTTGACATTTATGATTCCACCAACCAAAAGGGGACGAAAATAACAAAGAAAGGAATTATGCAAATGGAGAATGGAGTGGAAGCAGATTGTCAAGAATATACTCCTATATTATGCTCTGTAATATTTTGGTAATATATGCAATTGCTTCCTGGCAAGACTTTTGTGGGAAATCTGAGTGAGATTGAAGCCTAGAAACGTATGACTTCACATTTTATTTTTAGAGATCAGACAGAAACCAAGTTGGGAGGACTTGTGTAGGATGTTACAACTTACAACTAGGGGTTAGTTTCAATCCGATATGTGAATTTTGAAAGATCAATCAATAACTAGAATCAAGGTCTTGGATGTATCTCTGGGACTACTGCCAGGTGCTGTTTCCTTCCTGTAGCAATGCTTTTTAGATAATAGATTTTACTTGGTTTTATTAGCACCTAAGTTTCTGGAAAAGATATCTTTTCCATCATCTATTGTCAAGTCAACAATACTGAATCACCCATCACTTATTGTCTAATCAACAACACTCAATTCAATGACATCCCAAGCGACAAAGGAGTTGTTACTTGTTACCTTTTCTGCATTAGTGTGCAATGACCTTTACGCTAGCTAAGCACAGATGTAGACTTGAACTGATAGTCGCCCAACCTAAGGGGATACCACATACACCAGCCTTATTTGCCAAGTTCTCGGGTCTCATTGAATGTACTTGTCCTATTATCCTCAACTGGGCTGGGGACTTGGTCAAATAATCAAAAGAGATGAAGGTGGTTTGTGTTCCTAGGTTATAAAGTTTTCATGCCCTGGCCTGTAGATATCTATATTTTGAACCCCCTCAATAACAAAGAGAAGCTGATCGCGCAGTGGTAAGTTCCCCTGAAATTAAGTTGTGCGTTTGTGGTTCGAATCCCAGTGAAAGCGTTTCATTTTTTTCTTTTTCAGTTTCAGTTTTTTTTTGTTTTTCTTCAGTTCTGTTTTTCATTTTTTTAAGTGTTTTATTTACTTTAAAAATCGTGCTAAAAGTGGGGTTTTAAACCCAAAAGAAAATCAAGATTCCCATTTCTAAAGGCTTATTTACACGTTTATACTTTTACTTTTCGAACCCCCTCTGCCACTGTGCCCTGCAGCTTTGGCGAAGAACCGTGGTATAAGCATGTTCACTTCGTTCTTCATCAGTATTTTAGATTTTTGAGATTCCTTCTAATGCATTATCTTTAAGAATCCAATTCTATATCAGAAATAGGGATTTCTACAATATTTGTGTATTATACAGTCAGTTTAATGATTCTAAAGTACCTGGTTGAGAGATGGTAAGGGGATAAATATCGGGCAGTCTTTGCTCTGTCAGCTTCATTGTTTTTTGTTTGTTTGAAGTTATTGTTTATTGACGTTCATATATCTTCAGATAGGAAGGGAGGTTTTGGATGCAGCTGCTCGTATTATTAGACCTGGCGTGACTACTGATGAAATTGATGCAGTGGTCCATGAGGTTACTGTTGCTGCTGGTAAGTTGATAAAACTCTTATTATTAATCGATTCTCATGCTTGCATATTTTAGTTGGGGTCATTTCCACTTACCAACATGTTACATTTAATGTTTTTAGTTTATGTTGATATGTTCAAAACGTTAGAAGCACTTTAATCAAGTTATGTTAAAGCAAAATCCCGCAGTTCTTTTCAACTAGTGTTATCAAAAGCAAAAAGCTCAAAGGTTTGTTGGGGCTTTAGGCGCAAATAAAGCGCGGATCTTAATGATAAACGACGCAAAGGAAGAAAAGACAAATACATATATATGTATATGTATATGTATATGTATATGTATATGTACAGTCTAAGTCTAATAATTATAATCAGGATTGACAAAATATATGAACAAAGAAATTGGATTTTTTTTTTGATAAAGTGAAATATCAATTATGTCTGTCGCCTCTTCAGAAGAGGCTCATCGGCAAGGAAAAGTATGCCTTAGAATCTTGATGACAAGACTGAAGAGTACATTAAACGAGGTGAAGCTCTCAATACATTTTGAGCCTCACTTCGGGGCTCAAGTGCGCCTTTGACAACACTGCTTTCAACTTACGCATATTCACTTTAATCACATACATTATGATACACTAATGATACTGGTCTTTATACTTAGTACAAGATGTTCTCTTTGCTCCCCAGTTGAGAACCTATGTTATCTAAGTTATTGGTTCCATTAAACTTATTACTTTCCCTTTTCTTTCAGTATGATGCTCTGTTAAGATAGGTTGGTATATTATCCTAGCCAAAGTTTGTTGGCTTCATATTATATCGATGAAAGCTCACAGGAAGTCCTGTTCTTAGGGATATTGCTATATATGGGATCACTTAGTCTTCTAATATGTGGATCTGGTGCTTTAACTCCTTGTTTGGTTGCATATGTAGGTGGATATCCGTCTCCCCTAAATTATCATTTTTTCCCCAAGTCATGCTGCACGTAGGTACTTTACCTTGCAAATGTTCTTTATGCACTGTGTAGGCAAGTCCTAGAAATTACTAAAAGATGGAAATTTGTCTGCCTGTTGCAGGTCGGTCAATGAAGTGATCTGCCATGGGATTCCAGATGCAAGGTAAGTCTTACATTCAGCTATGAGACTAGTCTTATTTGTTCATTCAGATTAGGTCTAGTACCCCCTTTGTTTTTTAGTGAGGGGGAAGGAAGTTACTGCTCTTACCAAGTTACACTTTTCGAGAGCTTAATAATGCTCAATTACCGATGAATCTAGACAGTCTTTTGTCAATTTTCACTTGGGTTTGCTCTTTCCTTGGCGCATTTTACTGTGTGATGTGCTTACTGTATGTATTGTTCTGATAAGAATTTGTTTTGTGCTGTATGTCATTTGGTTGCTCTTTATTTCAGGAAATTGGAGGATGGTGATATTGTAAATGTTGATGTTACTGTATATTACAAAGGGGTTCATGGTAAGAACCAATTTTCATGTTGATCTATAGGTAATGTTTCAACTTTTTGCAGAATTGATGTTTAACTAGTGCACTGCTGATTATGCAGGCGATCTGAATGAAACCTTCTTTGTGGGTAATGTTGATGAAGCATCTCAACGGTTAGTCCAGTGCACATATGAGTGTTTGGAGAAAGCAATAGCAATTGGTAGGTTGTGTTTTACTCTATGTTAGCCTTGAATGCTTTATGTACATATATTTCACTGTTCTAAGAACCTCATACTTTATGGGTTTATGACTAGCTAATGATTAATTGATAATAGTAAAACAACATACACATGAGACAACTATTTCAAGTGAGGCTTAGGAATAACAAATTTCTCTTTACAAATCACAAGATGAATATGTCTAAATCTTCTATTATGTTTCAACACTATTCCGAAGCTTTTGCATGTTTAAGTTGAATAACTATAGAGGTTCCTCCACCAAATCAATAAACAACTCTACGTAGAATGATCAAACCCTTCAAAAACCAAATGGGCAAATCATTGAAGAGTAGACGGATGACTTAAAAATTGGCAATATAATACACCACACTGCATATTCACAATTAGATAATTGGACTTACAGACTACAGTGTTAGACAATTAAACTTTTAGAGGGTTGGGTTTGGATGTTTTTCTAAGAAATGGGCTTTAAAAGTGCTACAATGCATGTGAAATAAGTAGAGGCTAAAATCAAATTAATAATTAAAAGGTACAAATATTTATAACTATTTATGAATAACTAATATCATATGTATAAAAAAATCATTATCAAATTAGTTTATATAATTTATTGGTTGGTTTGGTTATTTTTTAGTACAACCGAAGCCAAACCAAATATTGTCAGCTTTTAAAATTCAAACCGAAACCAAATATCAGTTTGTTTTGTTTTTTCACCAAACTGTGAACACCCCTTACTTCTTAGAAGGCATGTCCAGTAGCTTGTATAAACAAATGCAGTACGACTCGTCAATTTGACTCATTAAATATGTTTTCTTCTTTGCTATTTGGCCAGTAATTCTCTTTGCGCCTGTCTATGACAACTTTTGCCTTTTTAATTGCTTTTTCTGTATATATTGACTTGAAGGTCACAAATGATCTTGCTAGAATTGTCTTTTCAATATGTTATTGAAGAGTTAAGGAAGTGAAGTTCAGTAAATATGTAAGCTAGCAATGTTGATCTAAACTTTAGGTGTCATTTTTTAATTGTGCCATTTCATTGCAGTTAAGCCTGGGGTACGATTTCGGGAAATTGGAGAGGTCATCAACCGACACGCTTCTATGTCTGGATTATCTGTGGTAAGATAAAACAAAAAATAGATTGCCTAACAACCCCATCAAGTGGACCAGTGATGCTCAGTTTTTGTTGGACGTTGACATGTTTTGCATGTTCTCGTTTTCTTGTAAACTTGGGTGACAGGTGAAGTCATATTGTGGTCATGGCATTGGAGAGCTTTTCCACTGTGCACCAAATATTCCTCATTATTCAAGTATCCTCAACAATGTCTTTAAGATTTTATGGTTTATCAAAAAAAAATCTTTTTAACATTTAAACCTACGTGTTAGGTCGAGCAGTGAAATGTGAATGCATCACATATTTCAAGCAATATCTAGCACTATAGAAAAAGCAGTATTGATTTAACATAATATTTTCAGTTATGGTACAGTTTAGTACCTCTAGGATTGTGGCTATCTCTGTGTAAATGTGGCTATCTCTGTGTAAATGTGGCTTTACTTCTGTCAATCATCCTTTGGTTACCTTAGCCTGATCAGGAAATAAAGCAGTTGGTGTGATGAAAGCCGGCCAAACTTTTACAATTGAACCAATGATTAATGCTGGTAAGTTCTTCAGTTCTGAATTCATTATGTACTATTATTCAATATAAAATCTCTTTCCCCTATGTCTTGATTAATTCTATTTCAGGAGTTTGGCGTGATCGGATGTGGCCTGATGGATGGACTGCTGTGACAGCAGATGGAAAACGAAGTGCTCAGTTTGAACACACTCTCCTGGTATTATTTTATTATACATCCTTTTTGGCATCTGAATGATTAATGGCAGCTCTTTGTTGCATGCTGTCTCAGATTGAATTGAGATACTTGTCTTGATGAATTGATCTTGTTGCAACTGAACACAATATTTAACTAGAGAAAACTGTCTCATCTATTTTCCCGTTGCAAAGAAAATTTTGCTCGTTGATTGATGTGTTTCTGGTGATGGATAACTTGTAGGTCACAGAGACTGGAGTTGAAGTACTGACAGGACGCCTCCCGACATCTCCCAAGGTGTTCCCTTGGTTGAGTTCTTGATTTGTCTTTTGCATTCCTTTGCCAGTCATAAAAAAAGTTTCAAGTTGGTCTATTTGTGTAGCACATGTATTTTTTTAATTGATGAATTTCTGAAATTTTGGTCTCAAACTATATGAACAAATGAGCTTTTATGGACTCAGGTGCTATATTTAAAGCTGATGCCTTTTGGTCGTCTGATTTCTATTATAAATTAAGCTCTACCTAAGGGCTTGTTTGGTTTGCCATTGAGAGAAATAATTTTGTATAATTAATCTATTATTTATATTTTGGTATGAAAGTTAGTATACTAAGCAGATTCTGTGTTATGAATATTGCGTTTAGCTCTTCTGAAGTACTAATATAATCGCTGGTTTAGGGTATAAAATTTTGCATTATGCATCACAACTGTGGGAAGCTTTATGTTAGTTCTGGTGAATGAATGTCAGACAAGTATAGGCTTATTAAGCACATAGACATGAGCATGTAAAGTGGATATTGCTGTTTAAGTTGATTCTTTACTTTGATCTTGCAGTTTTTAATATAGCAGTTCTTATATTCTCAGTATCCACTGTAAAACAATAATAATGCTATTTATGATTATAATATCTTACACAACTAGTATGAACCAACAATAGGCTCTTTTTTTTTTCTTAATAAAAGGTGATGGTTGAAATGAACTTTTGCGTTTCCGCCCTCCCTTTCCACCTGTGCGCATATAACCACTAAATAATTTAATGTGGATAAATAATAAATCAGAATTAAGTACATTGATTTAACGATTACAGTGATAAAGAGAAACTGCCTGTAGAAAACACACTTTACGTGGTCCATTACATTGAGGTACACAACCAACAAAAAATATCATTTTCTACCAAAATAGTATTTTGCATAAACTAATGCCCCTATTCTTCCACCTTTGCAAAGGAAGTCCAATTTTCTGAAGATAGCGTAGAAAGAGTCGCGTGGTGCACAAAGCTTTCTGCATTGAAGATTGTACGAGTCTTTACATTTTGTACTAATAACAGAAACAAGACATCACTCTTTTGATTCAGTCGAACTTTGAAAGATTGAACACTTAAAAACGATCAATCACCTTGACAATCCAAATGAATCATTTGTACATTCGAGACGGGGGTGTGTCAGAGTAGGAATACACCACACTTGAAAACACGGCAATCACCATATTACATATCTAGTGAAACACAACATTTCAGCAATTTGCAATAATGTTACAAACCAACCCTAGACGAACTCTTTGTTCCCAGGAAGTGATTTAGAACAATACAGCCAAAAAGGGGTGGGCTGGAATCCGGAGCAGTGGCAACCAACTCTGTGATAGCACAAGGTTCTGATTCTTAAAATGCATCTGACAAGGAACTAAAACCCAGCTGATCCAACAAGTGAAGAGTATGCTGCATTTTCATCACCAGTAGGTGACTGTTCAACAACTCTGCGGGATGTTCCAACATCTGCTTTAAAAAATGTTCCAACATCTAGGTTGCACGTGGCACAGAGCTCTAAACGCTTCTCTTTTGCTTCAGCAAGATCACCGTCCCAGCAAGTTTCAGAGATAATCTCAAGTGCTTTCTCTAACTTGTCTTCTGGCACAAGACCGTCATTTTGTTGGAGCACAAGATAAACTTGTTCAGCAGCGGCCTTCCTAACCTGCAAAATAGTCAAAAACAATTGTTGAGAAGGCGTCCAATTCATTGTTTCATGTTACTAATTGATCTATTCACTCAGACTAAGTTTCTCTTGTTCAGGTGCTTTCTCGTACCTTTGGAAATCGATGGGCGAGGAAAGTTAGTAAATGACTGAATGCCTGTATATTGATCTGTTCTGGTACAGATGAAATATATCCAAGTATTGCGATTCCAGCATACAGCTTACTGAAGTCTTTTGATCCTTTCAACTCTATATTAAGAGCTTCTAAAACTCCAACACAAAACACTGCAGTCTGGGCCTGTTAAAAGATACGAGAGAAGGGGGGGGGGGGTATAAAGTCACATATCAGTACAGCAATGTTTGTGCAGAATAAGCCAGTACATATAAGAACAAAGGGGAAGATATCGCACATGAATGATTGGATACTATAAGAAAGACCTATATGGAAGTAGACTAACCTCCATATTTAAGAAAATCTTTTTGTTGAATAGGTTTTCAATAGTCTGCAACAAAATAGTAACACATCAGTGTTAGAAAACCTGTCCCATATTGAATGTTTAAGGTTTTAAAATAAGATACAGTGTCTTAGGTTACTTCTTTTTTTTGACAAATGAGGTGTCTGAGTCAACTTGCACACACCTCAACTAATTACACATACCAGCCACCTCCCACTAACAATAGGTATCAGGTAACTCTGTCCACCAAGGCTAAGATAAAAGGGAATAAATCACCTAGTGTTGTCTCTGCTGGGGTTTGAACCTGAGACCTCATGATTCTCAACCCCACTTCACTGACTGCTAGGCCACACCCGTGAGTGCGTGTCTTAGGTTACTCCATCCATGAACTTAAGATTATGCATTGGATACTGTAATTCTTTCACATGGTACCAACACCAAACACATTCCTAATATCAGTTACCTAATGTTAGGCCACTCATATAATGTATGTTATCGCACACTCCATAGCCAATTCTGAACGTGCGACGGTGTCAAAATGCCACATTAGTTAAGCGTATGAGCTTTTGTTCTTGTATGGTCTTGGTATATCCTCACCATTGCACTAGTTCTTGAGATTGGGTTAGACCTAAGGCCCCATAACATGGCATCAGAGCCAAGCTTTGGTTAGTTTGTTTCCACAACCGTCTTCTCTCAACATATTCTATCACTTGGATCTCTCTTACTTGAGCAAATAGAGCCATTGACTCTCTGCTGTAAGCAAGCCCGTTGGGCTCTCTACTCTAAACCAACTCTTCAGCTTATTAAGCCACACATCGCTCCTCAACCAATAAAAGATAAAAGTTATCTGCCCATGCGCTAACATAGAACCAGGTTACACATGCAGAAGGGTGTTATAGAACCTCTCGGAAAACAGAATACTTTAAAGGACTTCTTTTACAAATATCCAAAGAAATAAAATGGAACTTTATAGAAGGATTTAGCAGAGGTTCCTGCAACAAGCCTGTCTAAAGATGAAACACAGATTTGAGAAATATCCATAGAGTTAAAGTTGATCAGACGAAGGGGTGGAGAGCGTGAGATTCCACTGGCAGGACTCATGACTACCAGACTTCTATTGTGATGGAAGATTTCACTGCTTCACATTTGAATTCAACTATAGTGCACACTCTCTAGCAAAATCATAGATTACATATTGCTCTGAGATGCTTCAGCATAATGTTCACCACTAAAGATCCTTGTCATTGGATATAGTAAAGTCACTTGGAAGGTGAAGCACCATTCCACATTTTTCTTCTTTTCAAAGCAGCTACAAATCATAAATTTTTACAATAAATGGTTTTTTACCAATAACAA
>JAJOOS010006293.1:0-13924 GCA_029582725.1 Solanum chiquidenum
ATGAAAGTACATAATAATTTCAATCATAACATACTTTATACATATGATTAGTGGTGATTCAAATTACAATTCCATATCTGAAATATATAAAATCATGAAAATGAGAAGATTTTCAAATCAATTATAGAAAACAATGATGTTATTTCAATCATTTTAGAAAAAATATATATAAAATATAATAATCGTTTTTGACATATAAATAAGTAGTGGAAATTTGAAAAATAATAATTTATAACCTAAAGAACAATTATGTCTTAAAACTTTAGTTATTTAATTCAAATTAAATAATATTTTTGACCCATGGACCGATCCGATCTGGACTCAATAACGCCTCAAGGGACAAGGGTTTACTTAGGTCGGGCCTATAAGCCTTAATTTTAAATGGGCTGGAAAAATCTTATCTCAACCCTACCCTAATAGCGGGTTGGGTTGGGCCAGCCCCATGAGCTAAGCCCATTTTGACAACTCTAGAGAAGAGGAAATGCGGAAATCCAACGAGGAAAAGTGATCCAAATATGAGACAAATGCACTCTTCTTTCACTACAACAAAAACAATTTATAGCGGCAATAAATATGTACATTAACAAAGAGTGCTAAAACCTTTGTTGGCATTAGTTAATTTCCATTGGATTCAATCTCTTTATAGTCTTTAGGGACATTTACAAAGACTACTAATAGTCACTAAAAATATATCTAGCGGCAATTAAGCTATTGTGGTTAGTTAATTGTTGCTAAAAATCATTTTTGGTGTAGCTCCTTTACAAAAAAATATAATCAAACACAACTTCATCTTTACCTTCATAAATTTCAAATGAATTAAAAAGTATTTAAAATCTGTGATCAACAGATTGAAAATTATATAAAATAAATCATGAACCTTATTTCTCTGTATTTCTAATAACACAAACAAAATTTTGAAAAAGGGAGTAAAACTGATACACTCCTTTCTAAATATCAAAGATTAGGACTTTTAATAAAATGAAAATAGTTATAAGACTTGTTTAACTCTATCGTGATTTCTTTAAGTAAAAATTAAAAGAATTTTATAATAAAAGTATTGTTATTTAGCTATAATCCAATAAGATCATATTAAAAGCAATAAGTTCTCGTAAATCCTAGTCATCAAATAAGGTTATTAAAATCCATAAAACATAGTCAAAAATACTCCTGAATTAGATGACATAATTCTAGATGAATAACAATTTTTTTAGTTCAACTTATAAGAATAATCAATCACAAGTCACAAATGGGATAAAACAAAATTCAATTCATAACCTTTTAATGTTACTTTTGCATGCATTTGATCAAGTGCTTATCTAGCATTGATTGTTCTATAATTTCGTTTGAATTCGTGCTCTTAGGGGATCGTATAAGTATAAGAAGTTGGTGAAATTGAATGTTATTTTTCTATGGTAAAAAAAAAAGACGATGATATGATTACTAGCTTGATGTATAGAAGACTTTTCTTTTAGAAAAGAAGAAAAATAATAATCTTAAATGTGAATAAAGAAATAATCTGATTGATCATATAGAAGTTTGTATGTCCATTCGTTGACCTCCTCGCCCTCTACCATCAGTTGGGCAAACACAAGTCTACCTCAATAGTGTTACCTGGCCAAGGACGCTTTTACCATCCGATCGTCCATGGGTAAATTTTTACCAATCGGGGTAGGCTATGGTGTTGTAGGTGCCTTTTGTTAGTTAGTAGACTTGTTTGCTCATCATCTTAATCAACTTATTTCATATGTGATCCAGCCAAATCTAAATCCTGCATTGGCTTCTAGGCATTTTAATTCAATTAGTTCATCAATCGGGAGCACCCGTATTGATGATCAGAGCTTAACTTAGAACTTAGGATTTAGGTTTTAATCAACTTCAATTTTCTGTATTTTTGGTTGTCTTTTTATGTTGATGGCAACATTTGTTTTTTGTTTAGGTTTATGTTTTGAATATATTTTTGTCTTTACTATTGTCTAATAAGAATGGAATCTCATTTCAATGGAAGGATAGTAAATAAAAAGATGAGAAAATATCATTTTTTGTGAAAAAACTTGACATAGTGATAATGATAGAAGTAGATTCACCAATTACTGTGAATCATATAGGTTAGACTCAGTGTTGTTATCATAAATTGATAAATTAAATAATAGATTACGATGATTCCTTAATGGTCTATAAAATGAAACGTCAGAAATTGATATTCCATGACTATATATAGTCAACATTATAATTACATTGCACAAGAAAAGAAAATAAATAATACCTCAAAAAGCACAAGGAATATGATGATTGGGGCCAAGAGAAAAGGTAAATAGAAAAGGGAGCAAAAATAAATAAATTAGAGCAAAGATATCTTTGAAAGGTAAAAATATCAATAATCTCGTAAAAAAAAACAGTCTAGAATCAGAGGAAGTCTAAAGAGAAGTAACGAGTACACGACTTGCTATTAATAATAAAAATCTTTCGATAACTACTTACATATTTATACTATATGCTTTATGCTTATCAAATGAATCAGATCTTTTATTTTTGGGAGCATGGATCGAGGTCCTGAAAAGCATGAAATGCAGTAAGGACATTGATGAAGTATAAGCCTTTATCTGGGTTGGTATTTTTTGCAAAATATTTTTCTGAATTATGTTTTTAGGTTGTTTGGTTGGAGAGTGAAAAATAATTTTCTTTGAAATATATTAAAACATTAACAATAATGTTGGCAAATATTATAATTAGTTTTACCTGTAGCTCTTGTTTCACTGAATTGATGAATTTATATTTCATGTGACAATGATAAACTTAAGAAATTCAATTGAAAGAAAATCAAACTAAAAACGTTCGATTTGCATCATTGATATTTTCATTTGTATTTTAAAACCGATTTGATTTGATTCTTTTTCTATTGAAAATCAAATTAAACATAATAGCAAATTTTGCTAATCCTTAATAGAAATAGATGACTATTTGTAGACGAACACCAATTATTTTTATTCAATTTATAAAAATATCTAACGTTCTCACAAATTGTAAATGGGATACAAAATTCAATTCATAACTTTTTAAGGTTATTTTTGGTCATGTGCTTATTTAGCATTGATTGCTCTATAGTTTCATTTCAATTCATGCTCCTAGGGGTTAAAAATAGAAAATTAGTGAAATTCAATGTTATTTTCCTTTGTAAAAAAAGAGAGAGACGATGATGATATTGTTACTAGGTTGATGTTAATATTAGAGCCATCAATATGGCTAGGTCCGTTGGGACGGTCTGACCTAATCGTATTTAATATGGCTGAGTTAAGATTTTTGAAGCTCATTTAAAAAAAAGATTTTTTACCCCGCTCCGAATAAGCCTACAGCTCTGTGGGAGCTTCAACAATATTGGTTGAGCCGGCCCGTGGGCTAAATTAAAAATGGACAAATTACAGAAATACACACCTTTTGTTTAACTTATTTCCATTATCCCCTATTACTTTTAGAAATCTCCAAAATTCCTTATTTCTTTAATGTATTCGAGCTGCATATTAATGTATCCGAGCCAGTATTTAATGTATCCGAACTTTATTATGTATCCGAGCTAGTTTTTAATGTATCCAAGCTACATATTAATGTATCCGAGCCAGTATTTAATGTATTTGAGCTATATATTATGTATCCGAGCTATATATTATGTATCCGAGCTACATATTAATGTATCCGAGATAGTATTTAATGTATCCGAGCTTCAATTATTGTATTCAATTTTTTTAATTTTTAAGGAATTAATGTAATTAGAAACTTATTAGGGATAGATTGTAATTTCATATTAAAACTATGAGATTTATGTAATTTACCCATAAAAAATTAATTAAAAAATAAAAATAATATAGAGTATTAAAAGTAACAAAAGTTTAAACCCAAAGTCTATTTAAAGTTTTAAATATCAAAATTTAGAATCATCAAATGTGATGTACTTAGTATTCTTATTATTATTGTATCATCAGAATCATCATTCACTATTGGTTAGCAAGTAGTAACCCTAACACCATGTAATATTGTTTTGTCGGTATTTATGTTAATATTTTTAAAGTATAATTTATTTGAATTTTTTTATAAAAAAGATACTTTCTAAAAAAGTGGGATGACCCGCCACGGTCTGTAGCCCACGTACTGATGGTTGGGCTAGTTGTTTTCTGGCCCACAAAAAAATGGATCAGTCGACCTAACCCGTCAAATTCCAAAACCTGTATGGGCTAGCCCTGACTGGATGGGCTAGCTCATAGTGACAACTCTAGATAAGATTATATAAAGCTAAACTTCCTTTCGGAAAAAGAAAAATAGTAATCATAAATGTGAACAAAACAAGAAATCTAATATTAGATTCTAACATTTTAATTTATGAGTCTAATAAGTAATAAGAAAAAAAGAAGAGGAAGCGGAAAAATGTTGCATTTGGAGTTTCAAAATTCAAAACATGTCAAAGTTGAGTTTTTTTTTTTTAGGGAAAAGGGTTCGAAACATCTCCGAACTTTGAACAAAATTGTTGTAACAATCTCAAATATTGGACATGACCTATTACCCCCTGCACTATTTAATAGTGTATTTTAAAGATTTATAGGTGCCCACATGACATCATAAATATTGCATTATTATAAATAGTAATTGTAACATCTCGCAAATTGAAAGAACTAGAAAGAGCTAGAATTAGAAAGAGTGATTTTTTTTGGAAATAATAAAAATCTGGAAAATTGGTTAAGTTTGAGTTTTTGGTCAACTTCAAATGGCCATAACTCCTAGCTCAGAATGAGTTAGGTGTGTTTTCAGTTATCGTAGGAAAGGTATTGGAATAATCTTTCCAACGCCGCCGAGTTTGCACGATCTGAGTTTGTATGAGTGAGATATGTCCATTTGAAGTTGGGTTGTTCAAATAAGGAAAGTCCAACCGGATTTTAGAAGGACATTATGGTCTTTTCACCACCCAAGTAATTAATTTCGTTTTTGGTAATTAAGTTGGGGTCTAAACTTATTGGATTCAGTTTACGCTTTTGAGAAACAAGTTAGGGTTTTGAGAGAAGAGAAAAGAAGAGGAGAAAAGAGGAGAAGGAGCAAGGAATCGTCAAGTTCTTGAAGCTAGGCTCGTGAATTTCATCAAAGGGTGATCCCTACGAGGTATGTGAGACTTTCATAGCGTTGGGTTCATTCACCCACGCACCAAACATGTTTAGTTCAACAAAATTCATTGTAAAAAGGTTGAAAGTTTGATGTTCTTGATATGTATTCTTGAATTTGATGTCGTTCTGGAATTGGGCTGATTTTGACAAGTTTGTGAGACCTTTACATAGAATTATAGAGTTGTTTTGAGTTAGGTTCTTAGATACATTTGTTGGGTATTTGAATCTAAAGAGAATTTGGGGAAAAGAACCAAGTTTAGGCGAATTGGGGATGGAAAACGAAGAAGGAACAAGTCGAGCAAATCTGGGTACCAGGTCCGCATCCCTCAGATTTGGAAAATCCTCCCTCGCGTCGCGTCGCAGAGCGGTCACGGACCATTCTACCTCAAAAATTATTTTCGCGACCAAAAATTTAAATACATCTCCGCGTCGCGGACTAGTTTCGAGACAGTGATTTCTTGATCTTTTCTCATGTTTAACTATCGTCAGGTCAAGGGTTCGCTTGGGGCCAGCAATGGTTCTCGAGTTCCAGCCACGTCCGGGGTGTAGGCTCGGAGAGTGACAGTAACTTGTCTAGTTGGGCACTTATATATCTTTAAGATACACTATTAAATAGTGCATGGCTAATAGGTCCTGCCGACAATTTTCCCAAAGTTTGAAATTGTTACAACAGTTTTGGTCAAAGTTTAGATATATTTCAGACTTTTTTTCCTTCTTTTATTTTTTTAAGAAATATTCAAAATTACCTTTTAATTACAATAGATACATTTAACCTTTTAAAATTATTTGTCCAAACATTGTTACCATTTTATTGGAAGTCCTGATCAAAGGAAGTGGGAAGATGTTGCATTTGGGTTTCAAAATTCAAAACAGAGTTATTTTTTTAAGAAATAATCAAAATTACCCTTTGACTATAATAAATGCATTTAACTTTTTACCTTATTTGTCCGTTGCCATTTTTTGGAAATCCTAATCCTTTTATATTTCGTTGGATTTTTTTTTAGTTCCTCACCAATTCGTTTCGTTGTTCTCAAAAAAAAGTCCTTTATGAAAAGTGCAGCCACCATCTACAAGATGAACGGATCACCCAGACATCATAATGAGATTTTGGCCTATTTTATTTTACAAATCTTGCCCAAAATAAACATACTGTTGAAACAGATAGTTATTACATCTATACAAGTTCAAATAAAATCATACATCTAAAAAAAATGTAAACAATTCACAATTTATTAACTCCATAGGTAATTTTTAAGTAGTCCACCCCACCCCCACCTCTACTTCAACCATCTTATACTTTAATAATAAGAAATAATCTGCCATGAAATTACTCTATCATCACCCTATGCTAAAAGTGTAACAATTGGCTTCCTTCAGAATAGCAAAACATGCATATATCTTCAACTAATAAGGCAACCAATGCCTCACAACAATGCCTCAGTAGCAGTCACATATACATTAATTCAACAGAGGGGATAAAGGGAAGAACCTTGTTTAACACTACTCTTAGATGATTTATAAAAGCAACAACATTATACTGTTCATATATCTAACAGAACACTTCACTAATAATTCGAACGATCTTCAGAACCATAACTAATAAGAAATAGCCCAGAAACTATTGCATATATGCTTTAACCATATGATCACATATTTTTGGACTCATCATCCGATTCCTCAGTGGAGACATCGGTATCTATGTCAGTAGTTCCAATCGCAGCTGCTGCTTCTGAGTTTCTATTTGGGATCACTTCCGCCTCAGTGCTCTTCTTGCTTGATTGTTTTGCCTGTAACAAAATAATACTCCTATCAATCATCAAATTAGTTGCATTCAACAAAGATTTCTGGCATCCTAAGCTGGAAAAATACGTGGTCATGAAAGAGGGATTAGGTAGAACAAAATTGATTAGTTGTCGTGGAAACACTAGAATTTGAGAAAGATTCTGCTCCTGAAGCATGAGTTTTTGTAGTTTGTCTCGATGAGATTGATATTCCAATCTCTCTAACAGGACCAAGCATGTTGGTGGTACAGGAGGTGAAAAAGCTAACCACACATTAATTACTTGAACACTACAATTGAAAATATAATTCATGGTGGATTAACCAAAATTCATAAAGATGGTGGCAATTCAATAGAGTAAGATTTAAAAAGGAATTATTTAAGCGAATTGTTTGGTTCAAGGGATTAATTGGGCTATCCCATTATAGATTTTGAGGTTAAACCTATCTCGTATTTGATTGGAAGTATTACCTAAGATCAGTGTTATTTCTATACCAAAATCCTGGTATCACTCATCTCATATAAAAAGTGGGATTGATATAATCCCTAGTTTTGAACCAAATGACACCTAAGAAAATTATAGGAGTGATGAAGGAAGGAAAAAGATCGAGCAAGTGCATATTTAAATTAATGAATGAACCTGTTCCATAGCACTATCAAGAAGACGCAAAATGACTTCTTGCTCCTCTCTGGTAAGACGAGCCCTTAGCCTAGCTAGTATCTTCAGATCACGAAGCCTCAAATGATGCCTAGGGATTCGTGGTTGTCTGCTAGACGAAGCTGGAGATGGAGGCCGCACGGCCAGTCTTCTGGAATTCTGCACATCACCTATTGGCAATCGATGAGCATCTGTTAAGTCAGTGTCAGATGTTGCTGCAGAAAAAACCTGTTTCTCGGGAATTGAAGAGTCAGTAATAGAACCCTGCAGCTGCTGATACTCAGAAAATAGTACAAATACTTTGCTCTGGGGGGTTCCTTTAACCCAGCCATCTCTGAAATGACCCTTTGTATGGCCTGCTATGGCCTGGCTTGAAGGGAAGTTTTTTTTACAATGGATGCATTGGTACATCCACATACCCTGCTGCCCATTTTGTCCCTGCATTGTTGTTACTTTCATGATCATCATTTTAGGGAGAAGAGGAAGAGGAGTATATATAAAGGAGCTCTAACCAAGTAATTTTAAAAAAAAACAGATTTGGCCTAAAAAAAGTCATTGCATCTAAAAGATATAACAAAAAGTACACAATTGCAACTCCGTTATTTTGGTTATATCTTTTTCTATTTGACTATAAATAATGGAACTCTTAAGTTTCTTTTTTTCAATTGATTTTGGCCTAATATGAAAATAAATAGTTTAAATATTTGCTTTTTAAAGGCAATGACGACTTGTTCCAACTATGTATGGTCCTCGTCCTTCAGGGGTTCAACACATTAGGTAACTTCATCACTAGGTTAAGAAAGCAGGTAAAGTTACAAACTTAAAAAGTATATGTACCAATCAAGTGCTATAGAATCTTAAGAGTTGATGATATTTTCCCTATTTTCTCTAGGTAGAGAGATATGACCAGTCAGCTTAGAGTTTATGAACCAGTGAGACCTTAATACAGCATAGAATTAGGATGTGACATATATTGTTCATTCCATACCAATGATTCTTCTTCCTTGTTATATGTAGGATTTTCATTATCTAAATTACCTTATAAGGGAAGGGGTATATTATCACTGCAACTCTACAAGTATTGCATTATTTCCTCTTTGTTCCACAATTCACTCTATTCCCTGATGACAATCATACCTGATTCTGATGAGGCATCACTGATATCTCATTAATGAAGAGAAGAAGACAACTGTAGTAAATATCTGCAGATTACAGACAAGGGTTAGTGAAGGATAAGATGAACTGTCCATTTGCAATTTCTTAAAGCAATGGTAGAATTATTTTAACCTATTTAGATCAAATGCTACGTGCTTCAGTTCACAGAATCGTCAAATATAAATGAAGAGGATAAAACAGAAGGACGAAAATAACAAAAGAGAAGGAAAGAACTGTGGTGAAACACTGGGCTAGTTAAAGAGTCAATGTTTAAAGATTACTTCCAGGATTATGCATGAAAGAGGAGAAAATGCATTAAATCATGGTTGAGTCAGCTAGAAACTTTGTGGGTTCCATTTATTTTCCTTTAATTTGGTATTATCCCTTGAAGTAAATGATATTCCACGTACATGTGTTGCCTTTGGTCCCCAATGGTTACCTACTTCAAGAATGGCTGGTAAAATGATAAGACAGTTACAAGAAATATTCCAGCTATATCACTAATTGTCTCAAATTAGTAATAACATCCAAGATGGATAGGAAAAATAATGACAGAACTAGGTTCTGAAGGCAGACAGATAAATACTTGTTTAAACAAGAGTTTATGATACTCATGACAAAGATAACTGTACTTTTTGTCAGGACGAGACAAGTACCAATTGAAAATACTCTTCTGAACACTATTTTATGAGAAGTATGAGCCAACTGAGTATCCTACTGGAGGAGAAGTGAGACATTGCACAACTATATAATACCTAGCTGTTGATCCAGGATGAAAGCTAAGCATAAATCTTTAATCACTAATAATATCTAGTGATTAATTACACTAAAATGAGCTTTCATGCCACCGTTCAATATTTCTTTCCAATAATGTAGATTCTCAATTTCAGAAGATTTAACAGTATAACTCATGGCAATTAGAAACAAATTCCCTTTCAAGGCAATGAGAAGTAATTGGTGACAGAAATTTAAAAGACTATCTCCTCTCTTTGATCCAACAAGTAAATTTCGCAAAGAAGGATAGGTAATCCAATTCCATAACTGAAACTGAGATCAACAGATTGGAAAAAAAAATCATGAACTTCCTTTTCTGTAATTCTAAAAACTCAAACAAAATTTTGGCAAAAGGAGAAATATACATAGCCTTAAACTTAGATGTATTTTCTCAACTTGGCCCCTATGTAAATGATGTTGATTCCTTGTCAGAATCCATTTATTAAATTCACTCATTCCTTAAAAAAAAAACTCGAGCCATACACAATTAGAGAGGAGTAAAACTGAAACACTCCTTTCTAATGGTGTTCGATTGAAAATATTTTCAGGAAAACTGAAAATAACAACTTTTTTTAGAAAAACAAATGCCTTGTATAATTGACTCAGCCTAAAATTTGTTTTTGACTGAATTTCTATGCAGATTCTCTATTAGCTCTTCTAGTTGTAGCATAAAAAATTCAGATACTGTCTAATCATGAAGGAAACAAAGTAGGATCAGTTGTATCTTTCATGTCGCTTCTTCAGAATAATTTAATTCCAAGTCCTATGGCCAAGATCTTGGAAAAGATGAGATCCTGAAATGTTTATCATTTTCCAAGCCAGATGATAACTTGTTTCCACATGAATCTATCCATATCCACTCATGACAGAGACAACTTTCCTTTTTGCTAGGAAGAGGGAAGTATCAATAAAAAGTACTCTACCTAACATTATTGAATGAGACTAGTATGAGTCAACTGAGTATTTGACAAAGGGAGAAGTGAGATACTGCACAAGTACTTAATACTAGTTGTGGATCCAGGATGAAGCTAGGCATACATCTTTATCACTAAGGGATTGTTTGGTTTAGAGACAACAGATCAATAATGTAAAATTTTCCTTTTTCTATAAGGTAAGATAAACATAATGCCTGGATTGTAATGCAGAGATTAGTAAATGGCTTGTAACGCATGAGTTATTTGGATATTTGATTTGATGTATTAAAAGTTAGTAATCATTCTCAAAATATATGTTTACTTGTTAAACAAAATAAAAGTTTCTTTACTATCATGAGGGACAGTTTATCTTTAGTTTCTTTATCCATGTATTACTTACCCTTGTTCTTATTTCACATTCTTTTGATAAAAGAAAGTAAACAGAAAAAGTTTTACGTACAATACTTGACCATTATTTCTCAACGGTTGTTTTTTCTAGCAACTGAGCCTCACGCTCCGTCCCATGGGGACGCCAGTATACCCGGCACGGCACGACTGGTAGATAAAAACACTGATACTACTATGGCGACCTTAGCTGTGGAGGAAATTCCACAGAAATCTAACATTCTAAAGCAATTCAATCGCCTGCTAAGTGCTATCCCAAGCCTAGTAACCATCGATTTGGGAAACCATAAGTGAAACCTCGTTATGCTACTCACAATGGCATGCCGGCAATCATTTTCAAATCAAGCAATTACTATGGGGTTACTGCTGAAGAGTGAAACTAATTCTGGTGGGTAAATTCATGAGCAATAGGCCACAGACTGAAAAGAAACGCTCCAAATTTGCTGAGAAAGTCACAATCAGAGGTAAGGTTTAGATTCCAGTTTACGATTTTCGCACTATGTTTTTTAGAGTTTTCCAATGAGGAAGATTTCAATAATGTTTGGTATAAGCGGTCTATTGAAATAGAGGGTCAAGTGATGTGGCTAGAGAAATGCACTCCAGATTTCAGACCAGATGAGGACTCTCCTATAGTCCCTATCTGGGTGCTTTTGCTGGAACTCCATTGCACTGTCACGGATGGAATTACGTAAAACAAATTGTAGGACCAATGAGGACTCTCCTATAGTAACTAAATTTTGCAGAAATTGCAAAATCTTGGGGCACTCAATAATTCAATGTAGAGAACTGGAACAGAAGAGGGCAGAGGAGAAGGTTCCTACTTCCTACTGGAAAGAATGCTATAGTTACAGATCAAGCTGAGGTAAATTGTACTAAGGAGAAAAGGATGGCTGCTGACAACAAATGTGAGGATAAAAATTATCAGATAGGGACAGATGGTTCCAATAAAGACTGCTTCAGGGCTTAAGTGTGCTTTAACCGCACCTTTTATAACACTGGTTGTAATTCTGAGCCCATAAGCTATTAATGAATACTCTGTTCAGCCTTTTCCATATCCTTTTAATAGGTGTCCAGTTGTTGCACCATGTGAATTTAGAACCTGCGTACCCAATATCAACCATGCCACAACTTCAAAACACCTAACATTCCTTTCTTTCCATAGAGTCCACCATATACAGGCTAGGATCGTCTTCCACCAGTCTTCACTTTTCCCTCTGTTGCCAATTCTTGTCCAGCTATTAAAGAGCTCCATGGTTGTCTTTGGCATCACCCAGCTAACCCCTAGTATACACAAAAACATATTCCACAATTTTGAAGCTGTTTTACCGTGAATGAACAAATGATTATTTACTTTCTGCTTTCTGCTCACACATAAGCATCTTGAGCAAAACTGCATCCCCCTTTTTTGTAATGCCTCATGGGTAAGGCAAGCTTTTCTTATGACCAACCACGCAAAACATGCTACTTTTAATGGGCTTCTTGTCTTCCACACTAGCTTCCAAGGCCACTTGTTAGTCACTGACTGATTAACATTCATCCTCCAGTAGCAAGATTTAACTGTGAACATTCATTTGCTATGTAGCTTCCAAATTGATTTATCCTTTCTTTGAGATATGGCTGGTGGGGTGTTTAGCACCTCAAGTAGCCTGGCCACATTCCAGTCATTCAGAGCCCTCCTGAACACTAAGTTCCACCCTTGTTGGCTCCATACTTGAGCAACAGTAGCAAATCTTTTGTAAGCTCAAGGTGTAGAGGTTTGGGAATAAGTTCCACAGGCTATCATCCCAGAAATCTGTTTTCAGACCATTGCCCACATTAGCATAGATATTGTTATTGAACTGTAGCCACAGCCTTCTAATGGTCTCCCACACACTGCATCTAAATGACCCCATCACCTCCTCAGTAGTCCATTGGCTAAACAAGCCATATTTTCCTGCTATGAATCTTCTCCATAGGGCTTTATCTCCAGTACAAAATCTCCATAGCCATTTTTGTAGCAAACAATTATTCTGGATGCTAAGATTTCTCATGCCAAGGCCACCTTGTTTTCTGCTCAAAGTGAGTATCTCCCATTTCACCAGGTTGTAGCCTCTCTTTTCTTTGTTCCCTTGCCAAATGAAGGATCTTCTCATTTTGTTGATTCTCTTCATACTGCTCTTGGGTATTGGAAATAGATTCATCATGTAGGTAGGTAGCCATCTAAAACTGACTTGATGAGACTCAACCTACCCCTAGTGATAGATACTGACTTTTCCATCTTGATAGCCTTTTCTCACATCTCTCCATCACCTCACTCCATACCTCCAACTCCTTTTTCTTGACCCCCAGAGGCAATCCCAGGTACTTTGTAGGCCTGACATCCCAGATTTACCTGATTAATTGGGAAGAAGAAACTTTTTGACCAGTTAACATGAGCATCATTTGCATAGAAAAGATGTGTGATTTCCAGATCATCACCTCTCTCTATCTGAGCACTGAATCCTTTTACCCAACCATTTACCTTTGTTGTTCTGAATATGGTTCAGACCCTCCATGGAACAAAAAAGGTGGCATAGGGTCTCCTTGTCTAAGACCTCTATGGGATTGGAAAAATCCTTCAGGCTTACCATTTATAATGAGTGAGAATCTTACATTCGAGATGCAAAACTGTATCCAGCAATTCCATTTCTCTCCAAAGCCCATGTCTTTCAAAAATTTTAGCAAGAAATTCCAATTAACATGATCATAAGCCTTTTCAATATCTAGCTTGCATATGGTGACTGGTTTCTTCTGTTTTACCCTAGAGTCAACCATTTCATTAGCTAGCAGAGCAGCATCCATGATTTTTTTTCCTTTCAAGAATGTCATTTGATGTCCATCAACCAGCTTCCCTATAACTAATTTTTCAGTGATAAGCTTAGAAATGATCTAGTACACCCCTCCAATTAAGATGATTGGTCTGAAACCCTTTCCAATGATCATCTTCTAAAGAGGTGACACTAAACAATTGATATTTCACTTTATCGTAATTATTTTTCAATTTCTTTGTTTATATATTTGTCATTCATGCTTATAATTGTTAGTTTTGAACTAACTAACTATATATTTGTATTTTTTT
>JAJOOS010006294.1:0-19897 GCA_029582725.1 Solanum chiquidenum
AATTGAATGTTACTAAAAATTGTTTGGATATTGCAATTGAGGTTGGAAATTGACATTTAACAACTGATTTTTTAGTTTGAAGATTTGAGTTGAAATCTCAAAAAAATAAATATGAAAGAGTTCGTAAAAGTTTAAAAATCTAAAAATCGATTTTGTGAATCTATGACCCCAAATCCCAAACAATGAACTCGATCCTTCAACACACAATTACAACCTCAAACAAACTTCAGCACACTTTGAAATTGGAATTTCAAAATCCGAACAACAACTCAAACAAGAACAATGAAAGAATTATATTTGATTTTCTTTTTGTGATAAGGATGAACTAGGAAGAACAACATTATTGAAAGGAATGTATTTTTGCCATGTTGGATTGCTTGGGTGACTGTCATGTCAGCTCTAATGACAAAGATAACGTTTTAAGGGTAATTGTGGTTCAAAACATAGACGGCAAGGGTAGT
Source organism: Solanum chiquidenum (assembly GCA_029582725.1). NCBI lineage: Eukaryota > Viridiplantae > Streptophyta > Magnoliopsida > Solanales > Solanaceae > Solanum > Solanum chiquidenum. Next base: position 462 of record JAJOOS010006294.1, read on the forward strand.
TTTGATCCCAAACATAATTAAAGGGTATATATGAGCTATTTCGAATAGTTCGAGGATATTTTTGACCCTTTTCCGAAAATAAAATAGTGGCACCAACATGGGTGTGGTGCAATGGTGGGACTGCTCCACCCTCAACCAAATGTCTCATGTTCGCTGAGTAATCAGAATAATCGGGCTCCGCTTCAATGAGGATATCAAACATCGTGTGGAAATTAAAAAAATGCAAAGAAACTACCTTAACATCAATATGCCTCAACACACTAGATTGGGGATATTTACTTGCAAACTTTTCTGGGAAAGGGGCGAATATACCTCTTGTTAATAAAATGATGTATATAGGTCTAAATCGTCTAATAACTGATGTATATATATATCATTTTTGTTAACTATAGATCTATATTTGCGTAATTAAGAAAATAATCTACTACTATTGTAATTTGAGTGAATTTTTATATATAAATTTATGTTTCAGCCGCATTTAAAATATAGAATTTATATGACTACATACGAGGTTTAAATTAACAAACAACAACTAATTCACAGGAATAACTTGATTATATAATGACTTTGGCTTAATAATTGAATTAAGTACATGATTGGAGGTTATATATAAATTAATTATAAGTGGCATCGTCATTTGCAATTTATTAATTTTACTTACCGCTAGAACTGGATCTTACAAGGTGCCTTTCACATTGCCAGTTATGATAATAAAATAAAATAACAAAGTATAACTAGCTGTACACTATATTTATTTTATAGAGGTTCAACGACTTGAGAACGTGTGATATAATGGGGACAAGGAGTATGATTATACACAAAGTCAAATTAGTAGATCAACTAAGTATTTTCAATCTTAATATTTAAGCATATCCAATGAATAAAATAACAGGTTTTGATTTTTAAATGAGTTTGACCCTTAATTTGTCATTTAACAATTGAACTCATGTTACATCCTCTCTTCTTCTTTTTTTTTATCGAAATTTGACATAATTTTATCTATCTAATAATATATTTATTTGTAGAAATGATATATAGGGACTAGGTCGAGATGTCGTCAGGACAGGTGATAGAGGCGCGTAGAATGGATATGACAGGCAGTACCATATGGTGGTGCGTGCAGGGTAGGGATCGTCGAGGGGGGGGGGAGGCTTAGGAGAGGTAAAAAGCTTAATAGTAGAATTTAGAGTGTTAGGAATGATGAAGTGAATTGTGATCATGAATTGTGATCATACTAATACTAACACATAAAATTTCATCAGAATCCCGAAGTTAATTAGCGAGCTTGGATGAAAATACTAAGATAGGTAACCCTTTGGGAAGTCCTCGGGTTGCCATATAAGAAATGAGAGCTTTGTGACAACTTATCTTATCACCAAAAGATATGAATTATCAGTGACAAGTGTTGCCACAAAATGCATAGATTTAGCGGCGACCCTTGCAATCGCCACGAAAGATTAGATATTAGTGGCGACTTAATCACCATCGCCACAAATAATCCTACTAAAATATGATTGAAAAATTAATTGGTTGCGATGAAGAAACTGTCGCTATAAAAGATCTTTTGGTGGCGACTTCATCGTCACTCAAGAGGATTGGTGGCAACTTTGTAGTCTCCATTAATTCTGTCGTTTTTATCAAGATTTTGGATGTAAGTTCAAAGTTTTATTACTAATGTGTTTGGTCCATTATTTATAGGAATTTGATAATTCTTTCATCCTATTTTAATTAATTTAGCTCCTTTCAAAATTGTAGACATATATTGAAAAGTTTTAATAGTGGTAGACTTATGACGCATTATGAGTAGTTTCATATATTTTGTTACTTATTTTAGTAAAAAAAAATATACTATATTCATCATATTTTAGTTGTCACATTTGCCTTTAATAACATAATCAGATATATTAAAAAATTAATTATTAGAGATAAATTTAAGTTATAACTTTTTTTTTACATATTCATCTTTAGAATTTATTTTCTAGAAAAGAAACATTTATGATTCATGCAAACTCTCTTTACCAACAATTCAAAACTTTCATTTTCATTCAAGAATTTCAGATTATGAGGATCTGTATTGGCATACGAAGCCAGATATCTGTCATGATTCGATGCCCCTTTTTGTTTCTTGGGAAAACTCTCTTTACATTTCCCTCTTTTACTTATAAAATCACTTATTACCTTAGCTAATATCTCCTCATCCTCATTGACATGATCTCCTATGCGTTTCGTGAAGAATATCCTTTATTCTGTAATCCTGACCGATTTAAACCTAAAGATGAAGTTAGAGTGCGTTGGAAATGATCTGATTATATAAAAAAGACAAGATACACAAACGAGTATATCTAAGTTATAAGTAACTCTTTAAAAATAACCAAAATCATCTCAAAGATTATACATACTAAATACTTGAGATTCATAACGTGTCTTTGAAGAATTAGTAGACCACACAATCCCAAATGTCAAATCATGGAGAGACTTATTATTATTAACTTGAATAAACAAAAGACAAGAAGCTTTCTTCATTGTAATATATGGATTACAGAAACTATGCATGACCATATTAAAGAGATCGATCTGTCCATGATCCCGGGCTCCCAGCAAAGTGTCCTGATCAAACTTCCCTGCAATAAAAAGGAGAGTGAAGTGTTTCAGATAAGTTTTAAAACTACCGCGCAATTCTATATTTTAATGGACATGAAGTCTCTGTGAATACGATATTTGGACTCATAATCCTATACTAGTTGTACGACCGTGAGCACTTGTGTGTGCATTTGGACGCAACAGGAGCCAAGTAAAATGGAAATGGAGATTTATAATCATTTCAAGACAAAATAAATTTTAACTGACCTTTTAACTTCACTGAGTGGCCCTGGGATCAGCTTCAAGCCGGAGAAATACAAATGAGCTAAGAATTGATCCTTTTCAGAGCCAGTAATTAACTCTGCTGCTGAAACTTAGATAGTTCAGCTGGCACACTCCCAAGCTTAGGACACTTAAGAACAAGTACCCTAAGTTCGCGGAAGTGATATCGTGAAGCCTTCCAAATCTGGAGCTCATTGTTATGAATCAACAAGATCTGCAGTTTCTGAAAATCACCTTCCTCCGGCTTCCATATACTCCCTGTGAATGCCTCCTTTTCCAACTTTAGGATCTCCAGGCATGGCAGTTGCCCCAGTTTAGTGGCCTCTTCCCAACCAAACATTGTCTTTGACAAAGTTAACTTCTTAAGCTTGAGTAGAAATCTGAATAATGCTTTCGGAAGCTGAAAAGCATTACTATGGCAAGAAACATCACTTATCAGTTTCAAATTTTCTAGGCACTCAAACTTTTCAAAAGTTTGAAACCCTTCAAAAGTGCTGAATCGGTCGCTCTTAGTTTTAAGAGAATCTTCTATGTTCCCTTGAATACTCAATTTTTTGAGACTGTTGGAAGCCTCTCTGAGCACATCTTTGTTGCAAGTTTCAGGTGAAATCTTAGAAAGAGTTTGCAGCAGGGAGGAAGATTTACCTTTTCCCTTTTGGGTTGAAGGGAGAGGCAATTTAGAAGGTTTGTTAGTCTTCAAATGCGTCAACTTTGACATGTTCCATATATTTGCTTTTATGTTGAGAGTGGGCTGGGATGTATTAATTATAATAGATTGTAAACTCCAAAACTTACTAAAGAATGCAGGAAGTTCCTTGAAATTACCTGAGATAGAAATGTACCTCAGATGAAATAGTTGGTTAAGATACTTCAAGGAGGGAATGTTGATTGATTCAATTTTCAAAACCCTGAGAAGTGGAAATGCTTTCGGGATCAGTTGAATGTCAACATCATCAGAAGATAACTTGGTTTGTTGGTCTAGATCTTGATCTTCCGAGGAAAAACATAAGAAAGATCTGACATGTTCTGCACTGGGAATTCTGGAGATAAAACCTGAAAGATCACATGATTCAATATGCAATCGACGAGAAGTATCTGGATCATTTATGGATGGAAGATCAGGTTCTAGACGTAGTTCTTGAAAAACACTTTCTTTAGTCACCACCATCTTGTAGAACTCATAGAATATGTCATTACATTTGATCCTTTTTATCGAACCAGTAATCTCTCTTGACACTATCACAAGGTCCAAATTCTCAAACTCTATCAAATAATTTTCTGCTCTGTCCTTGGAGGAAGAGATTTTTTTTGGACTTGACTCTATGAGCCCCTCCGCCATCCACAATCGAATCAACATTTGAAAAGGGATATCATAGCCTTTAGGAAAGGCTAGGCAATACAAGAAGCACGCCTTCATTTCAGAGGACAAACTTTCATAACTGGCTTCCACAATTTTCCAGCAGCTTGTTGTGTCATTCTCTTTCACAACATACTGCCAAAAATTGTTCTTGATCCTTTCCCAATCATATACGGTCTGATTAACTTTTAAAGCTCTAGCAATTACCAGTAATGCAAGTGGTAATCCGCCACATTTACTTGCAATACTCTTTCCAAGCTCTATTAAATCATTTCGACACCTTCCATTGTCGAAAACTCTCTTTTCCAGCAACCGAAAACTGTCTTCTCCAGTGAGAAACTTGAGATGATAAGGTCTTTCACTTGCACAGATAGCCAAATCTCTGCGGCGAGTGGTCATCAAGATCCTATGTCCTTTCTTGTTTTCTGGGAGAACATTTTTGAAAAAATCTACAAGTTCACTCGCCCACACATCATCCAACACAATGAGACACCTGTGTTGTTGTTGTTGTTGTTGTTCAGTCACAAAACTAGCTATTACTTTAGCTAATTCATTCTCACCATTACAGCGAAATTCTTGATTGGATGATTTGAGAATCACAAAAAAGATATTCTTTAGTTCGTTCGACTGTCCAACAGAAACCCAAATGTTGTTGGAAAATTCAGCTGTAATCTGAGAATCACTCCATACTTTTCTTGCCAGTGTGGTTTTGCCAAGTCCAGTCATACCCACAATAGGTATGCATTCTACCTCCTCTGTTCCTCCAACAAGCCGCTCCATCACTTCATTTGCTTCTTTAGTGAACCCAACGATATTTTTAACCTCCAAGAATGTATCCTATATATACTCCATTAAGAATATTGGATATGTCAAAAAACAGAGCTCAAAATCTTTTCATTTTTCCAATAACAACTAAAACCACCATACAAGTAATATAGTTTACCAACTTTGAAGAAATCTCATAACTATCATCATGTTCAAAAACAACGTTAACTACTCCCTCTAGTCCATATTTGTCTGTTTGGTAGGGAGGAAAATATTTTCACTAAATGTTTTTCAATTTTTCTCATATTTTATTCGCTTAAATATTTTCCGTTAAAAATTCGGAACAAAAATAAAATAAAATCAGTTTTTAGTATGATTAATGGTAATTACACTAATTTTAAAACCCTCAAGTTTTATTATTTACACAAAGACTGTATCTTCTCCTCCCTCCCTTCCCCCTCTTCCCCTTTTATTGTTGTTGTCGTCACCAGTGGCAGAACCAAGATTATCAATAAGGGGTTCAAAATCTGAAGAAATAGACACACGAAGTAGCCAAAGGGGTTCAACATTTACTACCTCCTCCTCTTACTCTTCCACCACATTCTTCTCTTCCTCCTCAATCACCGTCACTTCCTCCTCCTCCACTACTTCATCTTCTTCTTCCTCCATCACCACTATTGCCTCTTTCGTCGTCACACCAATACCAACACATGTCGTCACAATCACTATCTGTTGTAACAAGTTCAACAAGGAAAACTAGTTTGATACACCCTCAACTTTATCATTTAGAGCTGATATATCCTTGTTACAAAAGTGACTCACATATGCCTCTTTCGTTACAAAATTGGCTCATATATAACTCTTATCGTTACAAAAGTGATTTACATATACCCCTATCGTTACGAAAATGATAAAATTAATTTTAACTTATTTTTTTTATTTTTAGTTTCTTAAAAAATCATGTATTTGATCTTTTTCACACATATTTTGACTTCTTTATTTATGTATTATTTAAGTTTCTTATTCTTATTTCATTTTTTTTCTTTCATTCATTAGTGTATAAATAAGAGACATAAAAAAAAAGGAAAAGAGTCAAAAATGTCCTTAAATTATGTGAAAGGAATAAAAATATCTTCCGTTTATAGTTTGGCTAAAAAATGCCTTTACCATCAATATTTTGGCTCAAAAATGCCCTTGCAGTCAATACTTTGGTCCAGAAATACCTCTATAGTTACAAAATGGGTCAAAAATGTCATTTTCTAAATAAATATATTATATTCTTTTTTTAAACACATCTTCTTCCTAATTAAAATTTTATTAAAGAACACCATTCTTGTTTTCTTTCTTCTAAAATCACTTTAACAAATAAAATTGTAGGAAATATTTTTTTCTTCTTAATCTCATTTTATCAATTAAAATAGAATAACTTCATGTACCCTTTCGACAAATAATATATGTCACATATATAAGATCATAGTATATCCATCATTAATTTATATTTATATAAGGATAAAAAAATAATGGTAATAAAATAAGCAATATTTTCATTTTTTATTTTTTTCTGAATTGAAGATAAACATTTGCTAATTTTAAAAAAAAAATTATTAGAAAAATAATGTATTAAAAAGAAAATAATAATATATTTATTTGGAAAATTAGCATTTTTGATCCATTAAATAACAATAAGGGCATTTTGGATCAAATATTGACGGCAAGGACATTTCTGGACTAAAATACAAACGAAGGGCATTTTTGAACCAAAGTATCGACGGTAAGGGTATTTTTGAGCCAAACTATAAACAGATGACATTTTTGTTCCTTTCACATAGTTTAAGGGCATTTTTGACCATTTTCCCAATAAAAAAGAGTGTGAATGAAAAAGGAAGAAAAAAAATTTAAAACTAATTTTTTTGTGGCTATATTGTAATTTAGTTTATATAACACTATACAAAAAAAATTGGGGCATCCATAATAAATTTTACAAGAAAATAAGTGAAAAGAATTGACCATCAAAATAATAAATTTAAATTAATAGTTGGATTAAAAATGTAAAAAAAAAACGTGTGAGAAGGATTAAATATACCCTTACATGAATTATTTTTTTGATTAAAAAATTAACAAAATATAATTTAAAATTACTTTTTTCATTTCTGTTAGAGGAAAATGGTATATGTGAGCCATTTGTGTAACAATAGGAGGTATATATGAAATATATTCATAACGAGGAATATATCAACTCTTAATGACAAAATTAAGGGGTACATAGGCTCTTTTTTCCCTTTCAACAATTGTTGCAGTAACTCAAACTGCGGTTGAAGTTGCAACAATTACAATACCTTCTACAACAACTGCATAACTATTATAATTGCTTAATTTTCTGCAAATTTTCTATAATGATTTTTAAAATATCTATAAAAAAAAACTCATCAAATCTTCAAAATTAAAGTAAAACCGTTGGTAAGAATATAAAAAAAGAATAGCAGAGTAAAAGAAGAATGAAGGTCAATACTAGACAATTTCACATAGCCCATCTCATGTCAATAGACCTTATTCTGCTATCTGTAGCTCTAATGTTAAACTAAATATTGATGGAGCCTACAAAAGTTGTGTTAGGATCGAAATAAGCAGATGTCATGCAGAAGCTAGCAAAACAAATCTCAAAAGATCAGGATCGAGTAAGAAGACAAACGAGAAATATATTAAAAGATACAAAGATTTAACGTGGTTCGGTATGTCCACAAAGGAGATCGATGAGCAATCTACTATAAATATGAGATAATTTACCTGAGGGTCCCTTGCAAATCTTTTGGGTAGATTTAGCATTGGCTTGGGCTGGAGAGCTTGTGAATTATTTTGGCGAATCTCCTTCACCTTCTCACGGATATCTTTGATACCTTTTGCAAGATTGTTAACTCTTTTGATATGCTTGCCCAAATCTAAAGTTTTTTTCCATATATTTTTTTCTTCATGCAGCTTCGCCTCAAGTACAAATTTGTCAATAACGTCATCAGCTTTATGCGCTTGTGTTCGGATAATCTTCACAAATATTTTCCACAAATTGCTGTTGCTTTCTTGTTGATCATTATCCTGAAGAAATGCTTTTAGTGTGTTAATTTCTTGCAGCAGATTATCCAACTCATTCTCTGCACTTCCAATCAGCACTATTTTATCATTGATTAATTGAAACAACCTCTCCACAAGCAAATTCATTACTGCATCTGCCATCTTAAAATAATGCAGATACTTAATTTCTTTTCTTTTCTAGTCTAGCTCTATATAAGCAGGTAGTAATTAATTGTATATTATGGGATTATATATATCAACTTTAATTTAATACATGTACAGCTAGATATAAGTTGACTTTATAATTTTGAGCACTAGTTTATAATATTATGAATAATGACAAGTATTTCGGATATATAGACAAATCAAAATTTTAAGTGTAATTATATATACTATATTTAAGTATTTAGTGATATAAAATATAATTATTCGAGAGAATTAATAAATATGCATGGTATGATTTTTTGTGTGTAATTAGGTAGTTTTTCCTTCTTCTTTTGTCAAATAATTCTTCAATTCACTTTACTTATCATATTTGGACCTGACACATCCATTAAGAAAATAATGATTAACATGATTATTTATTACATTATTCTTATTAATTGATGTTTAGTACTCCCACCGTTTATATTTTACCTTTGCGAGTTATTAGCTTTGACCAACATAGAAAAACTAAATAAGCAATTTATGTTCGTTGGTCAAATTAACTAATCAAAATAAATTAATTCATGTTCATTGATTGAAAACTTGATTTTTTTTAAAAAAAAACATTAAATATTGGTAGAATAGTAAATTTACTTAGTTTTCTTAATGCACGTAAAATCTAAAATGGTGACATATAAATAGGAATGGAGAGAGTATTAAGTCATGAAAAATATATAATTAATGCTAAGGATAAAACATAAAATTAAATAGTAATTGTCTTTTCTAAAAATGTCAAAGATAATAACAAGTAAAAGTGAAAAAATTATTTTGATATAATAGACAAGTAAAAATAAATAACATAAATTAAGCTTTTTTAAAAAAAAAAAATTTACACCGCGACCATTTAATTAACGAAGTCTCTGTCTTTGTAATTTTTTAATCACCACCAACAAATTATAGATAGCAACTCTAATGGCAGCCGTGCTTAAAATATTACAAAAGACAAAGACCTTCGTTAATTAAATGGTCGTGGAGAGATATATTTATAAAAATATCAAAAACTACTTCGTTCATTTTTACTTGTTATTACTGATTAATTTGGCAGACTCATTAAAAAAATAATTCTTGATATAGGTATTCTACCACACTATCCCTACTAATTATATTGTTAGTATTATGTCTTCAAAATTGATATTGAGAATATAGTATTTAATGCTAAAGATAAAACATGGAAAAAAATAAAAATTCTCCATCCACTTTTACTTGTCACTTATTCCTAAAATAAATTTCATTTTTACTCGTCACTTTTGACATATAAAGAAAAAACAATTATTTTTTTTCATTTTTACCCGCAGTATTTTATATTTATTCTCCAAATCATTTTGCAAGATCTTGTACTAAACATCATTTAATAGGGATAGTGTGGTAAAATACTTATATCAATAATTGTTTTCTTAATGAATGTGTCAAGTCAAATAATGACAAGTAATAATGAACAGAGTGAGTAATTATCTTTTCTTGATATGTCAAAAGTGACAAGTAACAATGAAAATTTATTTTAAGAATAAGTTACAAGTAAAAGAAAACGGAGGGAGTATTCGGAGAAAACGTCAAACTTGATAAATGTATAGTACATGTCTAAATTAAACATATATATTTATGCAAGCTTGATGTTCAGACTCCCATAATATACAATCTGCTTATATACAACTATTGTATATAAATTATATCTCCACCCCATTTTTGGTTACTCAAGATTTATTGGTCATGAAAAGTGACTTATTTTTTGGAGATTATGAAAATATACCATAAGTACTCCTCCATAGCAAATATAGAAGAGAGAAACATAATAACAAATAAAATAAAAAGATGGATTTATCATATCCTTTATCCTTGTTGAAATTATTCTATGCTACCAAACAATATTTACCACAACTATGATATATGAGCCAAATATAGTTAGTAAGTGGTAGTTGAGCGTTGTGTCAATTCGTTGCTGAGATAGATTTGAGTCCGGAACCAAAGGGCAACAAAATTTTTTGAAAATTCTAAAAGAACAACTAAATTATTTATCAAACTAAAAGGGCAACAAATTTTAACGATGTTTAAATAAGGGTTTTCGCCGCAAGGCGCAGAAACTCATGCGCCTTACAAGGCTATGACAACTTTTAGCCTTACAAGGCGCATATCCACCTGCGTTTTGAATCCTAATTAAAAACACGCGAAACTAGAGTGTTGATTTGATTCATATGAATTTATACAAATTAGTAAATTTGAATCCTAATTGGAAAAAAAAAACTCCAATGCTTTAAAAGATATTTAAAAGCCTTAGTTAAGCTAGCCTCGCTGGAACCAGTTACATGACAACCAAGCCTCACTTTCTTTTTTATTTATTTTTTTCAAATTTTTAGTTTATGCTTTTTAAATATATACTTTTTAATTATTTTTTAATTTTTATTTATTTATTTAGTAATTTTAATATTGTATTTATTAAATTATTTTTATTCACTTTATCTAATAATTTTTTACTACTTATTGAAGTATTTTAATTTATATTTTCGTTGAAACATATACCGCGTGAAACTTTTACAGTATTGATTTAATTTAACACTGTAAACAAATAACATGCGAAACTACAGTGTTGATTTGATTCAACACTGAAAATTTCACGTGAAAATATAATGAAACAAGGCGCAAGGGGGCTATTATTTTTTTTATTGAAACAAGGCGCAAGCTCCTTGTATACTTATTTATTTATTTATTTTTACTTTTTTTTTCAAATTTTTAGTAAACAAGGAGCAAGGGGCCTATATACTTACTTTCTTTTTTAAAATTTTTAGTTTATGCTTTTTAGTATATACTTTTTAATTTTTATGCTTAGATATTTAAAAATCAACTTGGTTGTCATGTAACTGGTTTCAGTGAGGCTTAACTAAGGCTTTTAAATATCTTAAAGTATTGAAGTTTTTTTTTTGAATTAGGATTCAAATTTACCAATTTGTATAAATTCATATGATAAAATGGAATTTGATTCGCAAATTTTTACTCAATTTAGAAAATGAATTTATTTTTTAAAAAAAAAAAACCTGCAAAACGCAGGTGGGCCTGCGCGGCAAAAAGTTGTCATAGCCTTACAAGGCTAAAAACTGTCATAGCCTTGTAAGGCGCATGGGTTTCTGCGCTTTGCGACGAAAACCCTGATTTAAATGCCGTTAAAATTAGTTGCCCTTCTGATTTGATAAATAATTTAGTTGCTCTTTTGAAATTTTCGAAAATTTTTATTATCCTTTTGATTCCGAACTCTGATAGATTTGGTGGTCATTTTTTGACCTCCCTTCTTATCAGTATCATTAATAGCACTATGCGCTTGTAGTTTTTGAGGATCATCATTACTAGAGTTACGAGACAATTCCTCATCGTTGAGTATTGTGTGGATAGTGAAATTTATTTATTAAAAAAAGAATTCACTGCGATGCAGTTCCCACTTATTATTGATATTGAAAGAGCCAATGGATTTTCCTCCAATATTCTTTTTCCGTTCAATAATAGTTGTCCACTATACTAAAAATAGAAGTCCAATAATATTTGTCCAATTTAGAAAATCAAGAGATAATTTATTTTTTGTATCGATTTTATCCTTAGTATTAAATATTATTTATGAATATCTAATACATTTTTCAAAACATTAAATTTAATAAAATAATATTACCTTATTATTTATTATTTCTTGAGAGATGTGTCAAGTTAATATAGTGGACAACTATTGTTGGACAGGGTTATCATTAATTTCTAGATCCAACTAAACTCATAAATATAGCAATCACCGTGAAATGATGATTAATTAGTTTATTTTCTTCTGTAATTTAAAATAAACAAAACCAATTTGTGGTGAAAACACTAGTTTGCTTAATTGTAATTGAACAACTTAGTACAAAGGAGTTGTTTAAATTAACACAACTTAGTACAAAGGAGTATATTTTAATATACTATGTATTTTTCTAACTTAACTAGAATCTCTATTAATTATTACTGCTTATAAAAGATTAGTTTCAAACATAATACTGTAGAGATCATAAAACTTAACAGATAGTTAGATTAATTGTATAATACTACAATTATATATTCCATTAAATTATTTCATGAAAAAAATATTAAACTTGAAAGGGCAAAATAAGTTGATAAAATATTTAAAGTATGTATTCTTCAACTTGTGTGGAATTGAGATATGAATATTATTTCTGTTGAGATAATAAATAAAGCAAATAATATGATTGGGTGTGTGATTAGATTCCCGAAATAAACATGTTGGATTAATTTATAAATCCTTGACTTCGCTTAATTATTGATCCCAGTCATTTTTTAAATTAAACATTCACGTTCATTAGTTGAAAAATAATAATGCAATATAGTTGGTGACACTTAATTTTAATATAGTTGGTGAGTAAGAATATCTAATACAAATAAGAACAGTTGGAAAACTGTGCAATTTGTTACTAAACTAATTTATTTTAACAGATTTAGGCCTGCCAAATTCAAATAAAGAAATTAAATTATAAGACTTCTCGCAAAATTTCTTTATTTAAAAAGGAAAAAAGACGTGCCACACTTGAACCATTTGAAGTTTCCAAAGGACAAAATGACCTTTCATTTTTTTATTTTTTTTATTTCAATGGACAGAATGACAAAATAATAGTCAAGCTCAAGTTAGATTTAATTAATCTTATTTGTAATTTTTTGAAGATGAGAAAGAATCTCAAACACAAGTAAGTTAGGGTATTTTATCTAATCTAAAAAGTGGTTCATTTGATCGAGAGAAATAAAATTGTGACCCTTTTAATTAAATAGAAGACTTGAATAAACCTTTAACCAAGAGTCATAGTCACTAGATCGAGAGAAAAGAACCTTTTCGTGGCGACATAAATCGCCACAGAAAGTAAAAAAATCGACACTAATAGTATATCGTGGCGACTCATAGATCATTGGCAAGCTGATACTTTTTCGTGGCAATAACACAAGTCGCCGCCAAGGATTTAGTTTTTGTAGCGACTTATACCGCCACAAAAATGTATTAGAATTGCCACGAAAATCATCCAACAAATACTTAAAATATTGGGAAAAAATGAACAATTATTTTATTTTTAATTATATTATTTAATTGCAATTACAATACTTTCCACTTTTCAAATACACAAATAAAAAAAAAATTCAATATTACCCTATCCCAATTTTTTTAACCCCTCCTCAGGAACTCCTATATTAATATGCTTTCTTGGGGACGTAGGGTGCTTACTATCTGGTCAACTCTCTCTTGTCTCTCTAAAAAAATTTTTTTAACTTCATTCACTTTTTTCAATTCTAACTTTTTTAGAAATAATTTATTATATGATTATTTATACACATACACAAATGCATGAAATTTACCTCCCGTAATTCATTCAAATTAAATGTAGGTTATATTTGATATCTGTTAATATTTGGCAAGAGTTTGCACACAATTTTTATTTTCAATATAAACCCCATATTATATTTATCCATATCCAAATGGCTGAAAGTCAATCTCTCTCTTTTTTTCACAATCACTAAGTCAAAGATGTACAGGTGTGATTGGTACGAGAAAAAATATTTATATGTTTCTTTCATTTTTATAGATTTATATATTCGTCTATGTGTATATAAGTACATTTAAGTTTCACTTCTATCTTATTTTATTGTCTATATAGATATATAAATGAGTTTTAATTGTCATTAATAAAATATTATTATTTAAAATTAACTTATCCTATAAATAGATAATTTTTTATATTTATGATAAAGTTCACTACTATTTTTATTAATTAAATTTTGTTTTACGTGGTTGAAACATTTTGTAAAAAATAATGGACCAAACACATTAGTAATAAAACTTTGAACTTACAACCAAAATCTTTATAAAACCAACAGTATTAGTGAAGACTACCAAGTTGCAACAAATCTTCTTTAGTGGCGAAGAAGTTGCCGCCAAAAGACCTTTTATAGCGACAATTTCTTCGTCGCATCCAATTAATTTTTCAGGCATATTTTAGTAGGATTATTTATGGCGACGGTGATTAAGTCGTCAATAATATGTTAAAACTATATATACATTTTATGGCAGCATTATTTTTTGCCATTAATCCATCTCATTTTATGGCGATAAGATAAATCACTACGAAAAGTTGTCACTGAAGTTTTGGTTTTTTGTAGTGCATAGCAAGGCTTGCCCTCTTTTTGAAGCTATCAGAATGATGTACCTTGAAATAGAGCATATCCTTTTTTTTGTTGCTTGAATTTTTTATGGCTATAATGCTTGCTTTTATGTGGTTTAACGTTGAAATAATATTTCCTAGATTTTATTAGAATATAGGAAATAAACTCATTAATGTTAGATGTATTTATATGTCTTTCGGTCATGTTTCACCTATGAATATACATATGCCTTGTATCACCTATTAATAGAAGGAATAAGGATTTAATTTTCGTTTAATATTACAATTATATCTTCCATTAAATTATTTCATAAAAAAAAATATTAAACTTGACTTCACTTAATTATTGATCCAAAGTCATTTTTTAAATTAAGCATTCATGTCATTAGTTGAAAAATAATATTGTAATAAATATAGTTGGTGACACTTATTCTTTTACTTAAACAAACAGTATAGTTGGTAACACTTAGTTTTATTTTAATAAACAAAATAATGGTTAAAATTAGTATTAAATTTATTTAAATTAACACTACTTAGTCCAAGAAGTACATTTTAATATATGCGTTTTTTCTAAATTAAGTAGAATTTCTATTAGTTTCTGCTTATAAAAGATGAGTTTCAGACATAATTGCATAAAGATCACAAAACTAACAGATAGTTAGATTTATTGTAATTTCAGTTTGCATAAGTTTTGATACGATTCAAATCGATACATATTATTAGTGGAATAGGATTCATTTTGAGTATATTTTCTTCTAACTTGTTTGGAATTGAGATAATAAACAAAGCAAATAATATAATTGAGTGTAGGGTGAATATTTGGTATTCGGTTCGGGTTTCTCAAATTTCGGGTTTGGTCATTCGGTAATTGATAGTTAAAAGTAGATACTAAATATCAAAATTTTAATTTTCGATTTAGTAATTCGGGAAACAGTAAATTAAACTTCGGTTTGATACGGTATTCAATAATACCATATTGAAGTTATAGTCAATTGTATTACAAAGTTAATACTGCTTCTGTCCCTAATTACGTCCATTTTTCCTTTATTAGTTGTTCCTAATTACTTATCAATTTTGACAAATCAAGAAAGAACAATTTTTTTACCTATTATACCCTCAATTAATTACTTTGAAAAAGGTAGAACTTCTTGAAAATCTTAAATTTTTTAATTCATCCACTTCATAATTAATAGGGTAAAATGGTAAACTCACTATGTCAATTATTGTTTTCTTAATAGGTGTTTCAATCATTTCTATTTTTTTACGTGGACGCACAGTATAATAGAAGATCAACAAGTAAGAAGACATCAAGAAAAGTAAATTGATACAACTAAAAGACATGTATTTAAATTATTCATGCTTATTCTTTAACATTCTCTTTGGAGTTGTCCTAATGAGTAATGAATATGTTGATATATGACCTTTATTAAGTAAATAATTTGGTATTCGAGAAATACCGAATACCAAATGTTACTAATGTCTTGTACCAAATCCAAACTCGAATATCATAATTCTAAAATTTTACTCTCAAATATCATATCAATACCAAATTACTAAATACCAAATAACCAAAAAATTTGATTTAATTCGATAATTCAGTTTTCGATATTTTATGTTCAGCCCTGATTGAGTGTATGATTAGGTCCCCCAAATAAACATTGGATTAATTTATTAACATCAACTTCACTGTATGTATGAATCGACCCCAATTTATCAATCATTGACTTCGCTAATTATTAATCCAGAGTCATTTTTTAATTTAAGCATTCACATCACACATGGCCGTATTAGTTTTTAGGTCACTAAAGCCACCGCTTAGAATTTCATATTTTTTGGGATTCTCAATTTTTTATTTTTTTAAAAAATTACTTATAAATGTTGTTTTGAAAAAGAATAAATTATATGTACTATGAGTGCTATGATTTTTATCAAGGAAATTGCATATGAGATGAATATAGAACCTAAATTTCGTAAGAAATAATTTGATGAAAATATTGATAACGAAATCACAAAGTCGTTGACATTAGAGTTGATTACTTTATATATATATATTCACTTCAAATTAGATTTGAACCAATTGATGAAGCATATGAAAATATTTTTGGTTTCATATTTAGTGGTATATTGAGATCACTAGATGATGAGAATTTAAAAGATATTGTCTTAACCTTGAACTTTCTTTAACACGTAATAGTTTATTTTGATATTGATGGTTTCGATTTATTTTTTGAATTAAAAGTGCTAAGAGAAATAATACAAGTAAAATATAATGATCTAATAAAAATATTCAATCAAATAAAAAGACTTGATTCTTTTCCAAAGACACATATATTGCTTATAAAATAATGTTAAAAGTTCTTTCACTCAATTGCCTCATTCGAAAGAAGTTTTTCAAAACTAAAATTGATTAAATCTTATTTAAGATCAACAATGTCTCAAGAGAGCTAATTTAATGGATTAGCTATATTATCAATTGAAAAAAAATTATTAAAACAAATCGATTATAAATTAATTATTCATGACTTCACATCTAAAAGAAAACTAGAAAAGTAAATTTTAAATAAAAATATACATAAAAAAAAAAAAAATAAAGTCCCTCTCTTAAATTTCGCTTTAGACCCCTGAATCGATCCTGACATCACAAGTTGAAAAATAATACGGTGATATATTTGATGATACTTCATATTATCTGACATAAAAAACACTTCTCAATTAATAGAAGGGATAAGAATTTAATTTCCGTTTAATATTGCAATTGTATCTTCCATTAAATTATTTCATAAAAGAAATATTAAACTTGACTTCACTTAATTATTGATCCAAAGTCATTTTTTAAATTAAGCATTCATGTCATTAGTTGAAAAACCATACTTGTATAGTTGGTGACATTTAATTTTATTTAAAAAAACAATATACCGTAAAACCTCACTAAATTAGTACTTGGTTAATTAATAACCTATCTAAAATTATATTTTTCTTTGATCCCGATTTGGGCCAATGGAAAAAATCATTCATTTCGATAAGATAATAAGATAACATATTTTCAGAAGACCCCTATATAAATATACGGTCTCATTAATATTATAAATTAATAATTCTTTAAAAGTACAAATATATCTAAGACAATTCAGTGAAATATGATTCTATTGTGTTATGTTTTTTGTTAAAATTTAAATCTAGTTGAAGCTCATCTCTAACGTTTCTTATTACATCCAAAAGTTTCGGTATTGTCTTTTTGAACTGCACCATAAAATTATGAAGATTTCTAAATGCGATAAGTGTATCCTTACCCGTAACTAGTTCCAAAGGTATTGTATCATCTTCAACTTTATCATCAACATTATTTTTTTCAATTGTATCCACATTTTCTTCTAAATTCTGAACCTTTGAACATGTATCATTTTCACCCATCCAATAGATTATTAACGTCCATTTTATCATGGTAACCGAGATCATTAATCATGACATCAAGTTCATGAATGATGTTTTCACAAGTGGTTTCATTTAAATTCTCTAAGATTTTATCCCTAAATAAATTTTGTGGTGTCGAAATACTCCTTAAATTAATAAATATTAATTTATTGATTAAATAATACATCTATAAAATAATAATATTTTATGGTCTCACCTATATTAATTTAGTGAAATTTTACTATAGTTGGTGAGACATAATTTATTTTAATAAATACAGTAAGTAATATGATTGAGGGTGTGATTGGATCCCCGAAATAAATATATTGTATTAATTTATTGAACATCAATTTCACTGTATGAATCAATCCAAAAGGTTAGGATCAATCATTGACTACACTAATTTTTAATCCAGAGTCATTATTTAAATTAAGTATTCACATCACAAGTTGAAAAATAATTGGCATAGTTGGTGACACTTCATAATATCTGACATAAAAAAAAACACTTCTCAATAATAGAAGGAATAAGGATTTAATTTCCGTTTAGTGTTACAATTATATCTTCCATTAAAATATTTCATAAATAAATAATATTAAACTTGACTTCACTTAATTATTGGCCCGAAGTCATTTTTTAAATTAAGCATTCATGTCATTAGTTGAAAAATATTACTTGATATAGTTGATGACATTTAATTTTATTTAAAGAAACAATATAGTAGGTGAGTCTTAATTTTATTTTAATAAACAAATAATGGCTACTTTTAGTATTAAAATCATTTAATTAAAACAACTTAGTCATAGTAGTATATTTTAGGAAAAATTGTATGAAATAGCAAACTATTAATTCAAATTAAATGCTATAACCATAGTTTATTTTAATTGTAATTTGCAACAAATATCCTTTTTTTTTGCCATCTGATTCGGTATACAATTAGCCATTTTCGGTATACAATTAGTCATTTTATGTATTTCGGTATAAAATGCGTTTGTATTTGTATAAAGCGAGAGAAAAATATATATACAAATACAAATACATATATTTTCGTCTTATACACTTATAAATATACAAATACAAATCTTATTATACAAATTACAATGTATAAATAAATTTATACAAAACTGAACAATTTGTATAAAATTGGATGTTTGTAGCGAATTATACAAATCAAAAGCTGCATAGCAAACATAAAATTTGCTATGGAACGCAATTATGCAAACTATAGCTATAAAATGCGTTTGTATTTGTATAAAGCGAGAGAAAAATATATATACAAATACAAATACATATATTTTCGTCTTATACACTTATAAATATACAAATACAAATCTTATTATACAAATTACAATGTATAAATGAATTTATACAAAACTGAACAATTTGTATAAAATTGGATGTTTGTAGCGAATTATACAAATCAAAAGCTGCATAGCAAACATAAAATTTGCTATGGAACGCAATTATGCAAACTATAGCTATAAAATGCGTTTGTATTTGTATAAAGCGAGAGAAAAATATATATACAAATACAAATACATATATTTTCGTCTTATACACTTATAAATATACAAATACAAATCTTATTATACAAATTACAATGTATAAAT
>JAJOOS010006296.1:0-21613 GCA_029582725.1 Solanum chiquidenum
TAGCCTTGTTTGTTATTTTTCTCTCTAAAAAATACACCTGTAGAGAAAGTGAAATCGGGTAAAGAGACTGAACTCTGTTTCTTGCTTCTTCTTTTTTTTGTTTCTTTACGGAGTACTCAAACAGTGCAATTTTCATATTTACAGTAATTTTGTCTGCAGTGGAGATTCCTATTGAAGCCATTGCTACCAACAACAAAATCTCGTTGCGTTGGTGAGAGGGTAGGTTCTTTTTCTACTTGTTTCTTAACGGTGAACCATGATTTGTTTAATCAAATATCATTTGCTTTTTTTTTCATTTTTTTCTAGTTTTAAACGAATGTCGGCATTTTGGATTTTTTCTTATGAAAAAATTCCTTCGTTTTTTTTTTTGTTGGATTTGTTAATAGTTTGCTGAAGTGCATAGAGAGAGTTTCATTAGAGCTGTTTCATTGATTGGTTTGTATATAAAATTATTCAGCTATGCTTCAGTTCTTGATAAGTATTGTTGATGAGTTACTCGTAGTTTAATTCTTGTTGTTTCTTTTATCCTAGTTTGGGGATCCAAAAACTGTTGAAGGAAAATAACAGTTAGAAGGAAACAAAAATAATATGTTTGAATCATGGTTTCCACAGGTGGATGATAACAACAACATACCTAGATTCCACAAAGTGGAGTTTGGGGAGGGTAGAGTGTACACAGACTTACCCCTATGTTAGAGGTAGAGAGTCTATTTCCGGTAAATTAGATTGAAACCAATGACTTTTGTTGTTCTTTATGGTTCTTATCAATTGGGTGAGGTAAACGAAGCGGAGGAGTCAAAAAGGGAAAGCATAAAAACAGAAACAGAAAGGCAAAATTACAACTCTCCAGGCATTAGGTACAATCGGGAATTTAAGGGAAAGAAAGTTTGGGTACAACTTTACAAGCTAGGAATAACCATTGGATGATGTCTGCTGAAGAGAATAAAAACAAGAGTGCAGAAACAATTGAAGTGGTAACTCTTAATCTTGGTTATGATTTGCTAATTGTAGGTAATAAGAGAGGAAGAGTGAATAAAACTAATGTGAAACTCTCTGAGTCTTGAGCATCAATTGGGGAGGTGAAAGAATACTAGAAAAGTAGTCATATATAAGGTAAATGCAGTCGGAAGCTTTCACATGTATTAGGTAATCTTAGGTATTGTTGCATATCAGAGACTGACTGCTACAGTAAAGATGCTTAGAAGATATTGAAACTTTCACCATCGTATATAAGATCTTCGAACTCCTATTTGTCTTTTAGAGAAAAAGTTTTTCTTCATTGGATGCATTGGGTAGGAGGTCAGCATGAATCTATAAGTACTTTTTTCCCTTTATTTTCTTTAGCTTGTCGTAAAGCATCTTGTAATTTAGCCCGGAGCATTCTACATACTCCTATTAGATTGTCGTTTTGAATGAAAAAGGTAGTAGTCACTTGAAAAAAAAACTAAAAAATGTAGTTACTTGTTCTGCAGAACTTACACACATGATATTCAGCACATTTGCCTAATATTTAACATTAGGTTTGAGCGAACTCTTCCATGTCAGTGTTAAGAGAAAGGACAATGTAGTCCCACACTATGTACTTTCAACATTGCCAGTAGAAACTACAACAACAACATACCCAATGAAATCCCACTAAGTGGGGTCTGGGGGGAGGGTAGAGTGTATGCAGACCTTACCATTACCTCATGGAGGTAGAGGTAGAGAGGCTGTTTCCGTAGACCCTCGGCTCAATTGCATCAAACCAAGGAAAGGAAGAAGAGTGCAAGTAGAAACTGTTTTATTTTTTGTCGTGTGTTTATCACAAGTCTTTCTTGCATTTCCAATATTTATACAAATCCTACATTGTTTTTAGACGTAATAACTAGTTACTAATACTGATTTAACCTCACATACATTGATCTAGTATAACTTTACTCGTTTGATAAAAAAATCTCTTATGTTGCAACTTACAAGATTACAGTATTATAGTCTTTGCAAATGCTGGAATTCCAGAAGTTGCTACAGTTGAAAATAGAGAGATTTACCCAAATAGTCGACTGATTTCATTGCGAAGGAAATTATGTGAATTTTTTTCTGTTTATTGTTCTAATGGTAACTTGTTACACTTTTGTACTAGGGGAGTCCATGAAATTTATGAATTAATGGTGTAACTAATTTGCATCTTCTTGATACCTGTAATGAAACATTTATTTCATAAGAAAAAAAGTAAAAAGTTTATTAGTTAATGGTATGAAGTAGGGGGAATTTTTGGAGTGGAAGGGGTTAAGAACTGTAGGATTTGGTATCAGACTCATCACGTGGGAACTGGGAAGGACCTGGATTTTGTCCGGGCAAGTCCATTTTCTCTTGCTTTGTTGTCAATTTTCCCCTCATTTTTGTTTTAGTCGTTTACAGTTCACTATCTAGTATTTTGTTATCCAAATATTTAAAGGAAGAAAAGCTTTTCTGGTTATCAATGATTAAGGAAATGGAAAAACCTTCAGGCGTGATGTGGTGAGGAGCACAAGGAGCATCTTCTAGGATGCGAAAAGATGTGCTTCACTATGACGTGGTGAGGAGCACAAGGAGCACCTTCTAGGATGCAAAAAGATGTGCTTCACTATAAATATTGGGACTGGGGTGGTATGAGGGACGTCGTTAGTAGTATATATACTTTCTTATATGCTTTCTTTCTGTTAAGATTGATGAATATGCCTTCAAAGGGCACGTGAAAGTTACCCATTAACTTATCCTGTCATTTTATTTTGACCATCTTTAGTGAGGGTATTTTTATACCTTTAAAGGTTGGAGTGCCATAGAATTAGTAGAGGGGCAAAGTGCCAAAAAGCTTACCCGAACCTTGTGCACTTTGTCAGGGAGGGTTTCCGTTCATGGATATAATGTTCCTGATGACATATAAGGAGATACTTGCTCGACTCTGTTAGTTTCTGATGAGAAAAAAGAAGATACGTGCTCAACTCTGTAGTTCTGATATCTCAGATTTCTACATCAAATGTCTTAAATGTCACAGATACCATCTATTTGCTTTGTTGCAAATCTCTTACATAAAATATGTCCTCCTTGAGGTTGAGATTCTACATTTGGAATGATTTTCGCTTCTTTTTCTTAAAGCAGGTCTTCTTCTTGTGCTGAGAGGGACATAAAAGACCAAGATTTCACGTAATCTAAGACCAACATGCAAGCAGCTTCTCATTGCTATCCTCTTGTTCACTTTTCTGGAAGGTCTCTCTCTTTGCTTCTTGGATTGCGTTTATATATTAGTAAAAAGTGTATATGTACTTGCAATATTCTGTATATATGCATAACATGTAACTTGATGCATTTATATTGAACTTCTGTTTACCATGCATAGTTTCTGAAGTGGATTTCTTAAAAATACTGAGCCACTTAGATTGACTCACACTAGTTTTTCATGGATTGCAGAGGCAGGTATAGTAAGGTGAGTAATCACTCAAGTGCAAAAATTTTGAGCTTGAATTGGCTTCCCCAGAAATTTGACTTAAATCAAGGAGCTCAGATCCAGAAGATTCTAAAATCCTCCAAACCGAAAAGGTTCTGTGTGATTCCTAACTCTAATGATGGTTATCCAGGTCTCTCTGTTTCTGAAGAGGACACAACTGCATCTAAAAAAGACACATCTACAATGGAAGAATGGGAATATGGAGGAGAAGCGTTCTTGAGTAAGTGGTCGCCTCCCCGGTACTTATGGAGGGGATTATCAGTTCTTATCTTGGCAGGACAGGTTATTATTAGGATTATAAAGGGTAAAATCCACTGGAAGAACACTCTTCAACAGTTGGAAAGAGTTGGACCTAAGTCAGTTGGTGTCTGTCTGTTAACTGCAGCTTTTGTTGGCATGGCATTCACTATCCAATTTGTTAGAGAATTCACTAGATTAGGGTTAAATAGATCTGTTGGTGGGGTGTTGGCCCTTGCCTTTTCAAGAGAGTTAAGTCCAGTTGTCACATCAATTGTAGTTGCCGGGCGTATCGGTAGTGCATTTGCTGCGGAACTGGGCACCATGCAGGTATCTGAGCAGACAGACACGTTGAGAGTTCTCGGTGCAAATCCTGTTGATTATTTGGTGACACCAAGAGTGATTGCTTCCTGCATTGCCTTACCATTTTTGACCCTAATGTGCTTTACAGTTGGAATGGCATCCAGCGCCCTTTTAGCTGACAGTGTTTATGGAATTAGCATAAACATAATCTTGGATTCTGCTCAGAGAGCTCTCAAGTCATGGGACCTTATCAGTTCGATGATTAAGTCACTGGTTTTTGGTGCTATTATATCCATCATAAGCTGTGCTTGGGGAGTCACCACACTGGGAGGTGCTAAAGGGGTTGGAGAGTCTACTACTTCAGCGGTAGTTTTATCTCTTGTTGGCATATTCGTAGCGGACTTTGCTCTCTCATATTGTTTCTTCCAGGGTGCTGGTGATTCCCTGAAGAACTGTATGTGACATTTCTTATGTTTTCCATTTTTTAAAGTTCCACAATATGTTAAAAGTGGTAGCAATGTAATTTTATTGTTTCGAATTTTTTTTCTTTTCTACCAAAATGAAATATGTTAAGGAGTATACTCTTAACAAGGAGACTTTCATTTTATTAGGATTTAAACCAATAGTGCTAATTCTAAATCAATTAGAATTTGGTACCTGTTAATGTTCTTTAATTTGTTTATGTATAAGTTTTGTAATCAAAGAAATATAAAAAGTTGGTTTTCTAATTTTAGTAAGAGTAAGTTCTGTATTTACTATAATACACTTTGTATGGATGATATTGTGTTATACTGTTTTGAATGAATAGAATATTTTTTTTTTTTTATTGTTATATAATATTACACATCAATAATATAAAGAATAATTCTATTGAAAAGTGGGATATGAAGTAGAGCAATGATAAAACAAAGTTATGAAATACTGTAGCAAGTTAAAAATAATAAAAACAAAATGAGAAAGTAAAGCAATCGTAAAGAAGCAAAGAAGAAACCATCCACAATTGTCATACATCAATCGTCGCCGGAATAGATGTCGGCCAATCTCCCAATTCTTCCCAACGCAATCTCAATTCCCGCCAGGAATGCCACTAGTGAGAACCTCTTCGCCGCCGTAGACATCGGTACTAACTCCTTCAAGCTCCTCGTAGTTCGCGCCGACCCTTCCACCGGCCGTTTCCTCACCGTCGACAGGTTCAAGGAAAGAGTCCTCCTCGGCCTTGATACTAATACCACCACTACCTCCGCCACTATATCCAACGCCTCTCTGCTACGCGCCACCACAGCACTTCGAAAGTTTCAGAAACTTCTCCAGTCACATCGCGTTCCTTCCTCCCATTCTCGCCTCGTAGCTACTTCTGCTGTTCGAGAAGCTTCCAATCGATCACAATTCCTTCAAACGATTGATGAAACCCTAGGCCTGAAAGTTGATGTACTCTCCGGTCTCGAAGAGGCCCGCCTTATATACAAAGGTATACTTCAATTCCATCCTGTTCATGACCGTACAGTTCTCACAATTGACATAGGAGGTGGCTCTACAGAGTTTGTAATTGGCAAAGAGGGGCAGATTTTGTTCTCTATTTCACTAGCATTGGGACATGTCACTTTAACTCAAAAATTTCCAGAAGTTACAGAAATGCGGGAACATATTAAGGTTATAATCCGTGCCTCGGGCTTAAATGAGAAGGTTAAGCATTATAATATTGATAAAGTGATTGGTTCATCAGGGACAATTAGGAATATTGAAAAGGCTATTTTCCGTGGCTATGCAAGCAATATGGAGGGAAATGTGGGCATATCTGAGGAAAGTAGGAGGGATTGGAGTTTTACAACGGACGAATTGAAGGGCTTAGTGGAGAGGTTGAGTGAGGAAGAGAGAAGAGTTGGAGGGAAGGTTCGAACGCAGGGCTTTTTCAAGAAGAGGTCAGAATTTATTGTGGCAGGGGCAGTTTTATTGGAGGAAATATTTGAGGAGCTTAAGATTGAGGAGATGGAGGTTTCTGGGTATGCATTAGGTGAGGGTGTGATTGCAGAGAAGTTAGGGGAGGTTTTTGATAATTATGATCCAAGGGCGAATGCGAGGTGGAGGTCTGTAACGAGGCTCGCGACAAGGTTTAATAACAAGCAACACATGAAATCTGCTGCATTATGCTTTAGTGTTGCCAAGGTATTTGATAATTCGGAATGGGATACAATAAGAAGTTCACCATCTCTTGTTCCATATTTTTAGGGTAGAAATATTGTTTTGAGATGACTTTGTTAATGTTCATGATGTAGGAGATATTTGATGGTTTGAGAAAAGGGTATGAATCAGGCAATGGTTCTGATGGATTCTTTGTATCCTTGGAGGATAAAGATCTCGAGTATCTCGAGGCAGCTTGTTTGCTTCAAAAAATTGGTCTTTATGCTGGTAAAAAGGGCTATCATAAGCAATCTTACCATATAATAGCGGTATGTATTTATTTCTTAATCCAGGAAGATTCAGATAAATTTCTGTCTCTTTGCATGTTGAGGAGTTTATGTAACAATTGTTCATTTAATGCTGCGAACTAAACTGTCAAAAAGATTTATTTGGTGTATTTGTGTGTAAAACTTCAGCTTAGTAGCATGACATAATTAAAGCGATGTCATGGCCTGTTTGGTTTATAATTCTCTAACTGATTTTGGTTTAGAATAAATAGTTGGATAATTAAATTAATAAGTTTCACTAAGATGTTAGTCATTTTACAGAAAAGGCAATCCTAAACAATAATGGAACTTAATTCTGATTATAGAACTGAATAATTAGACATGCTGATTAAATTGGGTGATCTAATCCAATCTATATAGGCCATAGTTTCTCATGCTAATGATAGAGAAGCTGTGATTTTCAGATTTAAAGAGACGTAGAGATGGGGCGGCAGTGTGTGTGTGTGTGGGGGGGGGGGTTAGGCCTTAGCCCACAAAATTTAACCCACTCGGCAAGCGTTTTCAATCAGGCCTGCCCTGCTGCTTGAGTATCTTTTATGTTTTTTCCTTTTCCACTGTTATTTGCATATTCAAAACAAGGATGGCTTATGTACCATACCAGATAAGCTTGGTCTTTCTCTTTGTACCTTGGCTTAGTAGTCAAATATTTCTTTTGCAGATATCATCATTCTGAAATTAATTATCCTTGTTAGTGTGTTAGCATACTTTTGTAGGAGTAAGGTTTGCATACACTCTACCCTCCTCAAACTCCACTTTGTGGGATTATACTGGGTATGTTGTTGTTCTTGTTGTTGTTGTTAGAGTTTTAGCCTGGAATGGTGATTCTTTATTCGTTTAGATGGTCACTATAACACTAATAGATTAATCATCTAATATGAATCCTTCCTGATGTAGCCAAAATGATTTTCTGTTGGGGAAACATAATTTGAGTGTGATTTGCATTATTGTAAGTTACAAAAATACAGGCAGGCATAATTTCCTTAATCAGAGATTAAAAAAAAAGTATGCTGACAATAAAAAAAAACAGAGCTGTAACTGAAATATGAAGCATCAAGAAAGCCGAAGTATAAATAAAGCAATAGAAAGCTAAATTGAAGCATAAATGGATGATTACTAACAGTAGCATTAATTTTCACAACCCTAACCAGCCCCTGTTTTTATTTTTATCTCTTTCTCTCTCCCCCCCACCCCCCCAAAACAAAATAAAAAAATAAAATAATAATATTGTTTAATGCGTCCAGCATAACAACTCCCCACCTTGCACTTGCCCCTCCCTGCCCAATTCCCATCTCTAGAGGTCTTGATATACAGGGGCCTCTGTGATTGATATTGCTTGATGATTATCTATCTGGTTTCAGCTGTATCAGTTCTCTTATGTACCTTGAGAAATAGTTATTGGGAGCATGTAACTTATTGTGACAAGCTTCACTCTCTGTGTAGAAAGGTGATCATCTACATGGTTATAATGCCGAAGAGGTTAAGGTATGGTGTCTCCCTTATTTTCTCTAAACAACATTCAGAATGTGAAAACTGATGACATCTTCGTCAGCTTCCAGTTAATAGCTCTACTTGTGAGACACCATATAAAGAAACTTCCTGAATGTGATCATGTGGTGCCTGAGGAATTAACAGAAGAGGTATCATATTGTTATTTTTTGTGTGCTATACAAACTAATACTCACTGACTCCATTATTGGTGTGTATCTGGTATGCATGAATTCAGTTTTAGCATGCTTTTTGTACTTTGGAGGTTCTGCACTAAGTACCACCATCCCTGAATGGATACTTTCAATTTCCAAAATTTCTTAAATGTATTTTATAGATTTGCACGACCTACACACTTCATTAAATTGACATGGATAGGACAAATGAAGATAACATGTTAGCATAGATCAAGACTCTTTGTGTGTTTAACTATTATCTTTATACCTTAGATGAGAGGGAAATTCAGAATTCTTTGTGCAATTCTACGTGTATCTGCTGCACTGGAGAAACTTCAGCTGGTCAACATCCACAATGTGGATTTCTCACATACCTGTGAAGGATATAAATTGGTATTTAACCTTTACATGCATCTTTATGTTTCTCTTCCTTATATCTTGGAGCAACCTATGTGATTCCGTTCAGTTGATCTCTTGTGGTATAATTTTATTTAACAGAGGTGGATCTAGGATTTAGTTTCCCCATAACATGTGACTGGAGTTTTGGAAAATTGTTCCTTGCTCCACTTGTCATACCTTTTCCTGTAATACCTGTTGCTACATGGGCACAACTTGCTCAGCATTAAAGGCTTCGATTCGTTACCAGCAGTGAAAGCTTGATATTTGTGGCAATGCAACTATGTTGACCGAAAAATCCCACCCAGATTGGTACACCATCTCCCTGAGATCGATTTGGATTCTAGCAAGAACGGGATTGGTTGTTCACCTCATGCGCATCCTTACACACCTTAAATTCATCTAGTACCTGGCTTTGTGTTCCAGCTCCATTTATCTTCCACAGATGCCTCCTATCACATGAAACACGCCTTCTGGACCACTTGTGGTAGATTAAGCAATCTAATCAAAATATGTTCTGGCTTCGGTTCTTCTTGATGGAAAGCAATGTGGGGACCAACATTCTAGGGTCATTTTGCATTATTCCCATATCTGCTCACCCATCTGGACCTTCTAGCCACTTCCCTTTGTAGGAATGTGAACAAGAAATACGTTTTCATACAATGGCAGCTACCTCTTTAGTCTATTTTATTACATCAGAGTTCCAAGCACACCGTCATTGCCATTGTAACATCTCAACATTTCAAACCGGATGTCTAAATATCTGATGAGGAATTTCTTTTTGGGTTTTATCTATTTTTCAATTTCACACACATGAAACAACTAAGCTCCTTGGATATCTGTTGGAACCCAGCTTGACCTTCACCCCTGTTTTTGGCCATCTCCTTATTTCCAGTGTGGAGGTAAGAGGCGGCTCTTGTCCCTCCACAAAACTTTTCTCTTGAAACTTCTGGGTTTTCCCGTGAGATCAGATCATTGAACACTCTGTGCTTATAACCCCACTTCTTTTCATAACTTGTACAACCTCAGTTTGCATATCCTCCATATCCGTTAATGTTCTGACGACAATGCACTCTTACAATTAATTTGTTCTTCCATCTTCTACAAGGTTCACTGGTTTCTTTAAAATTTAATGGAAAATTTGACAAATCCACAGGAGCCTATGGGCATTATTGCTAATATCTTAAAAATTTTCCTCTCCACCCTTTCATACCAACAGACTTTTTCTGAACAAGACAGGCCCTTCTTTCTAGTCTTCTATCAGAATAGCATTTCCATGCAATCGTTTTTCACATTGCCAAACACTAAGCTTAAGTTACTGAATGTTGGAACTAACATTCTGCACATGAAATGAGTCACAGGGGACCAGAAGAGTAGAGAAGATGCCCATCTGAGCTCTTTGTTGTGATGGTGATCTTTAATGATGATTGATAAATACTCTTCTGTTCATTGTTTCGGCATTAAATACTTTATTGGGTACAGCACTTTTTACCCTCTTCTTACCCAAGTTCAGTTTAGGCTTGGACATTCAATTTGGATGATTTTGTAAGACTCAACTTACCTGATTAGAAGATCTTTTTTCTCATGTGCTGTAGCCTTTATGTTTTCATGTAAATCAATTTGAGCTGGGACTAATATTAGATAATCAGATTGTTTGTAGAAGTAAATGCATGCTTTTCATCCTCCCATTCTCTTGGGATGAAACATGCATCAATCTTGTAGCTCATCTTCGCTCTTTTTCTTCTTTTTAATTTTTTTTTTTTTTTTTGTACTTTCAAGTTTAAACATTTGCATTGTCATGGCATTTACACCTCAAAAGCTGTAGGTACTTGAAGCAGGAAATTTGCCCTTCCCTGGTTATGTGCTGCCATCAGTGAAAGACTTCGAGACAGAGCATGTTAAAGAGTTGGAACACTTCAGAATGGTAATGGTTTTGCATTGATGCCATGCTGGCATACTTTTTCTGCAGGCTATGCAGTCTTAATTCTCTTTTTTTTTTTCATTTTTCGATAGGTGGTCATGCCTGATGTTCATTATATCACATGTTATTCATTTTTTCAGGTGTTCCAGGAAAGATTGTCAATTGCTGTCACTTCATCATAATCTGTAAGAAATGCTAGGAATTGTGAGACGCCTTTCCTGAGTTTGCCTAGAAAATGATGGTAAAATATTGTATTATGTAAAAGCCATGCTGTAA
Source organism: Solanum chiquidenum (assembly GCA_029582725.1). Classification (NCBI taxonomy): domain Eukaryota; kingdom Viridiplantae; phylum Streptophyta; class Magnoliopsida; order Solanales; family Solanaceae; genus Solanum; species Solanum chiquidenum. The sequence continues at coordinate 10,723 of JAJOOS010006296.1, forward strand.
TGCATGTTATATGCACACACATACAAGCACAAACCCACACACACACACACAAACACTTCAACTGTTACAACTTACAAGTAACAGTAAGCAGCATCACCTTGTCACACTAGAAGCTTATTGGGTAGATCCTTTAAGTATTCTAGCGAATAGTTGCTGAACTTGTTCTCTAGCAAGGCCGTTGAAACTTGATGTATTTATCTTTTATTTTTGCAATTATTGTCTTAAATGTACTTTTCTTATGTAAAACTAGAAATTTGTCATCTGTTATTATCAGCTTTAACTTATGCAGTATACATGTAGAAGTGCAGGCTTCTCCCTCCCATGTTCTTGGTCTGTTATGGCAGTTAATTTTTGTTGATTAATAAAGTGAAGTACGATTGATTGTTCAGAACATGAGCTTGGTCTGATTTCCTTCTCAACAATAAGGTTGTTTTACATTTTCTGTTTCTTTCCGTTTCATTTCAGTAAAGCTTGATTCGACTCTAAAACAGCAATATCCATTTTGCTGATGCATTTTGCCCCTAGAAGTTTGTTCTACTGGATTGGCGAAAGAATTTGAGTTTTTACCTTTTACCTGTCTTATATTTTCAGGTTATTAAATTGTTGGATAAAGGGCAAGTGAAGCTAGTAAAATATAACAGTCTAATCAGCTTCATGCATTCAGTCTAATAGTGGAATCCTCAGCTAATTGTGGGCTAAACTTTAGAAATCAAATTGCTATAATGTTTTTCGAATCCTCAAGTCATTATTATGTCACTGCAGTGATATTTTTTTAAAAGAAAAATGAATAAAAAGAATTCAACTATTTCATAAAATCATGTATAGATGAATTATCGTATGAGGTTAATCTTTTTCTTTTTTGAACTCTCAGAGAAATTGACATCTGTTATACTTCTACTGTTATTCTGTTTCGTACCATCATGAAAATCGACATTCATTTGTTTGTTCAGCTCTAAACGGCACACCATACAAATTGACAAATACCTCAATGATAAGTTTGCAAATTTCAAAACGATAATTCAATTGGTGAGGTTAGTATTTTTATACAAGTAAAACAAAAAATCCATGTTGAATAATGTAAAAATCTTTCTTGTGAAAAGGACGACTACAGAAAATGACAATCAACCAATAGCAGTTCCTAGACAAGAAGGCACTTGACTTTATGGAATATGAAAGCCAATATAATATATCTTTTGTTTGAATTCTTCTTGCTCAAAATGTCATGCAAAATGCGACTAAATTAGTTTAAAAGTCACATCAATAGTTCTATTAATGACATTTGATACTGGAATAAACCCCCAATATGCTTTGTCAAATAATGAGGTTCTTCAAATTAAGGGAAAGAAGAAAATAGCCATTCCAATTGTGGTAAGGGTAACATGTGGTATCCTTCTCTTTCCATGCATAAATAATGAGTATGGTGATTGAACAATTTTGTCTGTAGCCTCCAAAGTCACCATCCATAAAATTATCTCCTTTTACTCTTTTTGTACCTTTGTCATTTAGGATGAAAAGACTAGGTGAAAAAAATTAATAAATTTACGATCATTTGATTTGGAAATCCTTTGATCAGGTCGCAAACTAATATATAAATTGTTTTAGGCGAGCCTGACAAGCTTGACTAAGAAGATGTTGAGAGAAAATTGATCATTGAACTCCACACATATTGCACCAACTCGATTATCTTTACGATTGTTGCTTACTTTTAGTAAAAAAAGATAATTATTACATCCTTAAAAAAATGAATTGTTATTAAATATTACGAAATGTTATTCAAATTATCTAACAAAGAGTTGTTAATTCTGGAATTTGCAACGTATAAATAAATATATTTAGTTTTAAAGAGATTACGGATTAATTTCCTAAAAATAAAAAGAAAATTAATTACCCCCAAAAGGTTTTATTTTAGAGTAAATAAATCCAAAGGATTAATCTTGTACAAATAGGTCAAATCATATTCTCTCATCTTAAAAACTTTTATACAATTTTGGATTTTCTTGTTTCATTATTATAAAAATAATATTTCCTATTTCATTATTTAACATTTTAAGCAATTTATTCAAGTGGCGAAATCAAGAACCGTGTACTATTCAACTAACGGTCACGATGACCCGGTTTATTTTTCGGTTCATTATTACAAAAGACAGACCTTATCAAAAACAAGAACAGTTAAAAAGTCGAAAATAACCCCCTTTCTTCATTCTCCACGTTAGCTGTTACTAGTTGTACCTTACCTCCAGTACAGTCACGTATCCTGCGCATAATAGCTGCAGTCAATACACACTGAGACTGATATAAGAAATACAATAAACCACACAAGAAAGAAAGAGACTCACACACATTTGATTCTCTGCCATTTTTGGTAATTGATAGGGCTTTCATCAATGGCAGTTGACTAGGGTTTTTCTGAAATTTTTCTTAAATTTATGCCATTCAATTGCATTCAAAGAGAAGTTACAAAATCTCAAACTATAGTTTTGCTTGTTTGTTTTTTTTTTCCGGAAAATACACCGCGCCATTGTTCTTATTCTTGGTTGTGTTGTAGAGAGAAAGAGAAATCACGGTAAACCGACAGAACTCTATTTCTTGCTTTCTTGTTTTTTCGTTTCTTTCACAGTAGAGTGCTCTATGAAACAGTGCAACTTTCGTATTTACAGAAATTTTAGTTGCAGTGAAAGTGGTGGTTCTTTTACTGCTTGTTGGTTAAACGAGAATTCTTAATCGGTGAGTCATGATTAGTTTGATCAATGCCATTTGTTTTTTTACTTTTTAAATAAATCTCTTCTTTTTTTGTTCGATTGGTTAATGGTTAGCTGAAGTGTATAGAGATTTTCATTTGAACTATTTCACATTTGTGTATAAAATTATTAAGCTTGCTTCAATGCTTGATAAGTATGGGCGGATGAGTTTTACCAGGACAGATGTTGTTAACTCAGTTTAGTTCTTGGTGTTTTCTTGGATCCTTAGAAGTCAGAAGAAAAGAAAAATAATTAATCGGAATCATGGTTTCCGTGGTTAGATGATTTGGGGGAAAAAAATAGGGAAAGCGCCTCCTTGAACCAGTTCTGGAAAATGAGCTTATCTTGATAAATTAGATTAATTTGGCAGAAGAAAAGGGAAGGGAAGTGCTTCATTGAACCAGTTCTAGAAAATGATCTTATCTAGATAAATTAGATTGAAATCAGTGTTTACGCATCTACTTGGTAACATTCTCCAGTTTCATAATGACTTATTGTTCTTTATGGTTCCTATCAATTGGGCGAGGTAAAGGAAGTGGATGAGTTCAAACGGAAAAACAAAAAACAGAAACAAAAAGATAAAAATACGACTCTCTAGACATTAGGGTACCACTTGGAAATTTAAGGGAAAGAAAGTTCAGGTACAACTTTGAAAGCTAGGAATACCCATTGGATAATGTCTGGTGAAGAGAATAAAAACAAGAGTGAAGAGAAAAAATGAGGTTGTAACTCTCTTAGTGTTGTTATAATTGGCTAAATGTAGGTAATAGGAGAAGAAGAGTGGATAAAACTAAATGTGGAACTCTCTAAGTTTTGGCCACCAACTAAGGAGGTGAAAGAATACTAAGATTAGATTCTTATTAGAAAAGTAGTCATGTATACGGGAAATGCTCTTGGAGGCTTTGACATGTGTTAGGTAATCTTACGTATTGGTGCATATCAGAGACTTCCTGCTGCCTGCTACAATAGAGATGCTTAGGATAGTGAAACTTTTTCCTGTTGTATATAATATCTTCGAAGTCCTATTTGTCTTTTAGAAAAGGTAAGAACGGTTTATCTTCATTGGATGCATTGGGTTCGGTAGGAGGTCAGCATGAATTTATTGGAACATTTTTTCTCTTCTTTTTTTTTTCCCTTTAGCTTGTCCTAAAGCATCTTGTAATTAAGTAAGGGGATCATTCTATATATTAGATTGCTATAACACTGATTACTCAGGGTCATTTTAAATGAAAAAGGTAAATAGTTACTTATAAAAAACTAAAAAGGCAATTACTTGTTCTGCAAAACTTATACACGTGATATTCAGCAAATTTACCTAATATTTAACATTAGGTTTGAGCAAACTCTTCCATGTCGGCATGAAGAGAAAAGGTCAATGTAGTGCCACACTATGTACTTTCATTATCACCTCAAAGAATCCAAGCAAGGGGAATCCAGAATCTCCGTTCCATGAGATCCACACCATGTGTATTTCTAATATACACTGAACTATGTAGTCAACTTACCACTAGACATGAAAGGGTTGGCAGTGAAATGCAATGAACACATGTTACTGTGGTCTATTGCAACATGATGTAGTCATTTTAAACAATGAAAAACACTCATCCATGTTTTATATTACTCAGCCACTCTGTCCAATGTAATTATCAAAAGCCAATAAGGAAAAAGAGAATAGAAGAAAATACAGTCTAATGGCTCCTTTAGTTGAATACACAGAACTAAACTTTGCTCTTTGTGTTTAAGGTATGCAGTGCCAAATTTGTCTTGTGTTAAAACTTTGAATATGAGCACAAAAACTAAATTTGTCTATACTTAAAATACCGTTCAATTTTTTCATGCAATAAATGTTAAAAACTTCCATAAGTTTTATAAAGATGCACAAGGTTCACTGTTCATGGGTTTTGGCATGAAGGGGCGATGAAGTGTCTTCTTTGGTCCATTCCGTGTGCTTACTTGCCCTGCAAAATGGAACCTGATCATGATGCTTCTAGAAAGCTTAGCAAGGTTGGTACTTTTCCCCGTGTACATAAGTTGAAGCTTAAAATGCATTTGAAAAAACCTTATACTTTTTTTTTCTACCAAGCACTTCTTGCTCAAACTCTTTTTCAAAAAACCACCTTCGCTTTGGCTCAGGAGAAGAGTGCCGATTTTCATTAGCTCAGGAGATTAGTTCTTTTTTGGGATGAAGGAGGAATGGGAAAGAGGAAGGAAGGTGGAGTTGAATAATGAGTTAGCTCTCCTTGATGTATGTAATTTGCATCTCCTTCATGCCCTTCAAATACAACATCTTACTTTATCAAAATAATGAGTCAGCTTCCTTGGCTTTAGCTCAGGAGATTAGTTGGAAGCAAAAATCGAGGGTGTTATGGTTGGATGAGAGGGATTCAAATACAATTTTTTTCATTGGGTTGTTGGCAAATAGAAGGAGAAATTTCATTGTTCCGAAGTGGTAAACAAAATAGTGTATGAGGAGAAAGAAGAGATTGAATGCCAATAAAAGGGAGGATAAGAGAGAGTGGTTGGGAAGTGCCATGGGTAATAGGACTTAATGCATTCCGCGCTATAATATCGTAGAAGAAGCAATTTTGAATAACTTAAACCGTACTTTTATCTCTCTAATGAAATCTTAGCGGGGTGGGGTGGGGGAGGAAGAGAAGGAACTAATGGGAAGCAGGGTTCTAGGGAGATCGATGATTCAGTTATTATGTTTCTTCTTTCTCTCATTTTATTGGCTCAATTAGCCTTTTAAGAGAAGAAACCATGGAAGAGGACATATGGCATTCTTCTAAAAGTTTAGACTAAATGAGCTCCCAAAAATTGTTTGAGGTTAGAGCTTTATAGTAAAATTGTTCAAGAGGTTATAGTGCAATATTAAATACACTTGTTTACACCAAAAAGTGGCTTGATAATTCTAGTTCATGTAGTGTAATTCTGCTATATGACTAACAGCTTATTATTTTCATCTTCTACGTCTCCCGTGATATGCTTTTGTTGATTTGACTATATAGTTCTCAGACTCAAGACTAGCAAATCCACTGCTCCAGCTTCTATGCCCAAGTCCAGGTACTCGGTTAACAAATAAGACCCCCAACCGTACAATGTAAAGTCAAACTACCAAGCTCATTGAACATGTTTCTCATTTATTCTACCTTGCATACTCTAACTATATTGAAGCTTTATTCTCAAATTTCTGATGCTTAGAATATCTAGGCTTAACAGAGTTAGAAAAAATTACTAATTGCTCCTATTGGATTAATTAGAGAGAATGACAGATTATTGCTGGTCTTATTTGCATAACTTGCTCTTGTTGTCTTTTTTTACATGGGTTCATGCAAGAATTTGGTTTAATTTGAAGCTAGAGAGATAACCTATTGAAGTTTTTGGATGTAACTCCAAAAATAAAAATAAAATTGAAACAGAAATAGAAAGGTGTGGACATATGACAGCCAATGGTGCTGCACAATTGACTAGCGGTAAAGTAGTTTTTTAGAGCTCGACTATATGAATATACTTCAGAAATTTTCCAGGTTATTGATTTGGGATGAAACATCATTTAAACCAATTTAAATAGTTGTTGCATATATAGCAAAGTCAATATCTAGGTGATGAATCTACAACTACGATAAGTCATTGGAAAAAATAGTTCAAAAGCTACCCCACCATCTTTCTGTTATTTAAATTTGTTTTGACAATGGCCAAGGTTAGCCTATTTGTGATTTAGTTTTTTGGTCTATGTCACATGTATGTTACAACTTCTTATAGATCCTTGATCCTTCAATATACATACAAAGATTACAGATATATTACATAGCCATAGTTGATACTAGTAATACTCCAGCTAATACTCAACCACTTTACCCATATACTCCAAATATGAGTTCACTAGAATCTTGCAAACTTGAACACACAATTGATTAGATTTTAATGTTTGAGATAGTGAGAAGCTATATATCAGCTTGTAGAAGGTCCAGTTATCACCATTCACCAAATGCTTAATGTTGAAGCTTTGTCATCAAATAGTGTTGTCATCTGATCTACTTGTCTACACAATTAAGACCCAAATAAGTTGTCTATAAAATTGGTTGGGCATCTGTTTCTCAATTATGGAAAAATCAAAGTAATAGAGGTTTTCACCTTCCTTTTTTTGTTCTTTGATTCTTTTTAGAGAAATTACTCATCTTTTCTGGTATGCTAATGTTGTAAAATGGAATACTTCAAAGTTATTTTTCATGTGCCATTGATGTCGGTAGCTTATGTCAAGACATACATCAAAATTTTCTACAAGAAAGCTGACATTTGTCACCGACTGCTATGAGTAGACTTTTATGTAAGTCTTCTTCTCAATGAGATGAGGTAGTAATGGATTTATTTTGAGGGGGAGTTTGGATTTTGAGAGATGCAATACAAAATATGTTAGGGGAATTGCACGATCTATAATTATATTTGTGTAGCACTTAGCGCAAATTAACCACCGGTGTCTTGATCATGAATAAAGAGGTGTTTTGAAGAGTAGAGGTTAAGATGAAAGTAATCATAAACGAAGTGGGGGAATCAGAGAGGATAGAGGGAGAGATGGCGCTAGAGTAAAGGGAAATAAAGGAGGAGGTGAAAAATGCGTTAGCTTCCTTGAGGTAACTATGGTTAGATCACAATGCTTTTTTCTTAGGGGAGTAGTGACAAATATGAGGAGGTAGTGCATGAGAGGAAGGAGGATATTAAAGGGCCAATAAGAGGTTTCTATGAGTACTCGTTTAAAGAGGAGGTGGATTGGAGACCTAAATTGGATGGATTAGCATTTAATGAAATAGGAAAGGATAAGAGGGTAGTGGTTTGAAAGAGCTATGAGAAGATGAGGTGTGGGAGGCAGTGGAGTGTTGTGCAGGGGTAAAGCTCCAGGACTAGACAAATTTACTTTAGCATTTTCGAGCATTGTTAGAATATAGTCAGAGGTGAGTTGAGTCGAGTCTTTAATGGTGATCAGAGAATTTGAAAAAAATTCTCAATGCTTCTTTCATTTTCATTTACCCAAAAAGAGAGGATGCTACTAGTATCAAGGATTATAGACCTATTAGTCTAATGGTAAGCATATAGAAAATTATATCTAGGATGTCTACTTCATGCAGCGCTTTTGTGGAAGACAAATTTTTGTTAGATGCAACACTGATAGTAAATGAAATTGTTGACTTGAGGAGAAAGCAAGGGGAATCGGGGATTTTATGCAAATTAGATCCTGAGAAAGCTTATGACTACGTTAACTAGGAGAATCTTGATTTCATTATGTTGAAAATGGGTTTCCTCGTCTCACTCCTCTTGAAGTCTAGAACTACCAACGAAGCCACACATGTTGCCATTCATAAGGACCGAAAACTTGACCATTGAGATGCAATATTTGATTCACTTCCTCCATCATGCACCCAAAACCCATTTCTTTTCATTCTCAAAAGAGATTATCCACAGGAGAAAAGAACTGTTAATCAAAAGTATACTTTTGAGCAGTCCCATATACTTCATGCCTTATTGCCTTTGTTACACGCTTCATTCAGTGTTATATGAAAGTTGGGAAAGCTTCAAGGGCTTTTATATGGTGTTCCTCAAGCAGGAAAAAGAAGTTTCATTTGGTAAATTAGGAGACAGTTACGACACCAAAATGTTGGGGTGGACTTGGGATGAATAATTTAAAGACCTTAGCAAGGTGCTATAGGGGAAGTGGTTGTGGAGATCTAGTGTAAAGGAGAATGTTTTATGGAGGGAGGTGATTAAGGAGAAATATAGGGTTCTGGAAGTGGGTTGGAGGTTTAAGAATACCAAACTTCCTTATGGATGTAGGCTTTGTAGGAATATCTTAAAGGAGTGGAAGAGTTTAATGGGAATATACCATTTAGGGTGAATGATGGAAGTAGGGTAAGTTTTTAGGAAACATGGGAACAACACTTGGTGAATTACTTTTTCAAATATGTAGAGTATTTCATGCCATAATAAGATGTCGGTTCAACTGATATGTACACTGCAAGGTGGAGAAGTTGTATGGGATCTGAGGTTTAGAGAGAACTTGCAAGTTTGTGAGGTTACAAAATTTCAAAACTTGATTGGGAGAAAGTTTGAACGTATTGCGTTTTATGTATTACTATATATGTATTACTTTTATTGTTTATTCTTCCTCATTGTCCACAATTATTTGAAGAGTTGGTTCTCTTACCTTAAGGTCATCTAAATAAGGATTGCCAGTTTCTTTTGGATTGCATTTTTGTTTGTTCCTGTCTCCTCCACTATCATTGACTATAATAGCCTTAGAGGATGTTTCTTTAATGCAAAAGTCGCCTCATCCACAACGGCGAAAGGCGAGGCGACCCTTCACCGCCTATTAACTTTGTGCCAAAGCGATCTTTAAAAGGCGACACCATGGCAAAAAAGGCGTCGCCTTTTCTATTTTCTTTTAAAAAGGCGACCAATTTAGGGTTATTTTAAAAGGTAATTTTAGGGTTTTCTTTCCAAATCTGCACAGTTGCACTCTTAGACTGCGACTCCAACTCCAACCGGTTGACTCGACTAGACTTCTCCGGCGACCAGCCAGACTTTTCTGGCAACTCTAAGTCCAACCAATACGTATTTCTTCTTCCTCCGTTTCTCTTTCCTTCTTCTTCTTCTTCAGACTTCAGTGTTACTTCTTCCTCTGTTTTTTTCTTACTGTTTGACTTTTTTTTTTTTTTCTCATTCAAGTTCTAGACTTCTTGCGCCGTCCAGAACACTGCTTGCAAAAAGCAATTGTGTTTATAGGAATTGGGACATTGTAGTGTCCAGCTTACAGTAGGCAATGTTATTTGAGAATATTTATTCTGTGCTTTATTCAAATATGCAGGTTTTTTCTACTTCTGGTTCCTTCAACTTTCTACCATGGGTGTGGATGAAAATTTTTTACACCTACACAATCAAGATAAAGCTCGACATCCCTTGGCTGTATCCAGACATGCTTTGTGCGATCTATCCAATGTTTCTCCAGTGGTTTTCCTCTACCTCTTAAAGGAATGCTATGTTTATGGTAAAGTTCTTCCCACACTTTTCTCTTCTTAAGAAAATGCTGTCTGGCCTAGTTTTGATCATTCCATAAGTTTTAGAAACTTTTTTCCTTAAACATTTTACTAGAAGACATCTGATCGTTCTTTTGGTTATTTCTTTGTTTCTTGCTCAAATGACAGTTGGAACTTTTTCAGTATAATGATCAATTGATAACGATTTGATAATCATTTGTTGGATGCTTAATACTTTTTTCCAAGAATTTGTATAATAGAAAGGAGGGACATGGGTTAAATCCTTATATGGTAAAGAATGAAGAACTGTCATCCTACCTCTGCTCCTCTGGTCAATGACATTCTCTCTATGCCTAAATAACCACACTGTCTCATGACCATTTAAATCTTTCAAGCTCCAAACTGGAAGCAAAAGAAATGACCCTGGTTCATGAATTCTTGTCATCTTTCTGTGAAGTTCTAGTCTTAAAAAAACGTGAGATATGCTTATCAGCCAATGGTCCACCTTGTTGATTTGACCACCCTAATCATGTGGCTTGGTGCAAAATGGTGATTGTGAATACATTAGTGGATAATGATAGGAGAGCTGTAGATATTGAATTAACCATTTTCCCTCCAATGTCATTTGGCAACATGATGATTTTAAGTTGACTATGCTAGATTATGTATCTGTAGAATTTGATAATCTACAAAAAAGAAATTGTTGAGTTTTTTTTTCCAACACCTTTGGCAATATGAACTATGAAGATCTAGGTGTGATTTTCGTGTTCATATGTACGGCGAAGACTTTACTCCTTTCCTTCATCCAAAAAGGAGTCGAGTCTATGAGTACTATTACTATCTTCTGTGTGTAGGAAGTTCATAGAATAGTTTTTGAGATGAATTAGCAGGTTTATGCTGCAAGAGAAAAAAGCTACATGTTAGTTTTTTTTTGAAACTGGTAACTTTAGTCTATATATCCACAGGTATACTACAACAAAAGTGTAGTTGTCACGACCCGATTTCTCAAGTCATGATGGCACCTACTATAACCCACCAGCAGGTAAGCCAACCCGTAACCCGGAACAACTAGTAATGGGTCTGAGGGTAGAAACTAAACAAGAGTAGGCAAATAACAATATAAACAGG
>JAJOOS010006297.1:0-13154 GCA_029582725.1 Solanum chiquidenum
AATTTGTGTGCTAGGAGATATGACCCTCCAAAGTAGACCCTCGAAAAAGGCTTCACTTGGAAATTTTGGATTTTGATACGGTTGCTCTAAAATTTGGGTTAGACCCATTTCCCACTCAATTTGACCCCCTAAACAAGAATATGAAGTTGGATTTTCGAAAAACGAAACAGATATTTTTATATACAGCTAAACAAGTTTCCGGTAAATTCCGAAGCACATTTTTAAGAACTTTTTGGGTCATTTCAAATATAATCATTTCATTAAGTTCTCGACTCCAAACTCACATATGAGGCTCTAGTTTCACTCTATCATTTTCCGAGTCGTTACAATAGAGTTATTTCTATTCATGATCGTTTGTCCGTCGAATACTTGCTATAATACACATGTTAACAAAATGTCTCTTAATATGTGATGATCTCTTACTCTAGTATTTACTATTTTTCAACAGTTAAACGAGCTTTACTTCGACTATTTTTCCAATTTTTTTGAACTTATAAATGATACCGATCATAGTTCATGCTCATGGACGCTTAATATACCGTGAGTTTACGGTAATTTTAATATATTTCACTTAAGAGTTGTGTGTGTCTAGGGCCATTTTGTATTAGTATTAATGTGTTTTTATCATGTTTTCAGGGAATAAGTTCGAACGCAAAAGTTGAGAGACATAACTGAGGAATGAACAGAAAAGCCCATCTACTGATGTGATTCACGGACCATAGGTCCATACACGTTCCGTAGATAATGATCGTAGATGGACTAGCAAGGCATGGAGGAAGATCAGGGAATTCTTGACCAAGTGTGGAACCACAGTTGAAATCGACGGACCATAGATTGATCTTCGGATCGTACTGCTGATCCGTCAAATGATTCAGAGAGGGGTTCAAGTACCTGATTTTTGAAGATTCCAAGTATGGAGCTATGGAGGAGGATCCACGAACCGTAGATCAATCCACGGTCCGTACTGGTGATCCGTCGTTTGGTTTAGAGATTTGAAGATTTTTGAAGTTAGAAATTTGCTTAAGTCCTGAGTCACGGAAGGGACCTACGGACCGTAGATAAATCCACGGACCGTAGGTCAGTATTATCGATCGAAACTGCGTCCTGAAACATTATTTCCTTATTTCATTTCCTTTTTAGTTAGGACTTATGTTTCTATATATAGGGCATGTAAACCTCGATTTTAGGGGTTAGACTTCATTACTTTTATTCTAGTTTTTTTGCTTTGGAGATTAACTTGCAATTTTAGCAATTCTTGATTTCCTAAGTTCGTTTTGAAGATTTTGACTTTGAAATTAAAGTTGAGATTTTAGGTTTATTCTTCTCATTACGTAAGTTCATGATTGCTTCATCTAAAAATATGAATTGTTTTCTTGCTACTATGGGTAAAGAAATCCACAACTAGGGTTGTGGGAACCATGAGCGATTAACAAAGCATGAATAGTAACTAAGTAATTTTTGAATAGTGTTATTGCATGCATTGATAATTCTTTCATTTAGAAGTCTTTCTAGCGGTTGCAAACATTAAAACTCGCCTTGTTGCTACTTGCCGGACCAAGGAGGTAGTTAATAAGAAAAGAATTATCAACATAGATTTAGTGTGATACTATCTAATAGTCTAATGTCGATTGGTGCAAGGGTGAAAACTAAGTCATACATTGATGTGATGTCTAATATGAGGTAAAGGTAAGGGTTAGTAAATTATACACACGTAGCCGGACCAAGGTGCGGGGTGAAATTCTCTAGTTGCCAGACCAAGGAATTAGAGATACCTAACTTATCACTTTGCATGTAATACACTAGGAAAGGATTTTTATTACTAGGATTACCTCATTATGAGCTTAGGTGATGGTGTTGGGTTGTAGTCTCCGAGGGTTGGTGATGAGAATAATCAGGTTCAAGTTGAGAATTTACTGAGAGATGCAGTGAGGGTACAAGATCCACCAGGACCAAGATTGCATGATAACTATAGGGTCAACTTTAATACTGTTGATTCAGACGAACCTCTTGTCCTACCTCTTCTACCATCGGGGTATACATTTATGGTGACTAGCAGTTTGATGCAGATGCTTACAACGAGGGGCTTATTTGCGGGTGTGGCATCGGACGATCCACATGCTCACATAGCCAAGCTAAAGAGTGTTTGCAAAAGTTGTGTGGGTCGACCGGACCTGGACATGGATGTCATTGGATTGTGAGTATTCCTTCTATCATTGGCCGGCGATGCTGCTGTATGGTTTAATGAGCTTCCTTATAATTCAATCTACACATGGAACCAATTGAAAGATTCGTTCCTAGCAAGATTCTTTCCAGTGTCCAAGAAGCTGAACCCCAAAGACAAACTCAACAATTTTGTAGCACTACCTGGAGAGTCTGTGAGTAGTTCTTGGGACAGGTTCACTGCTTTCATCAAGGGTGTTCCGAATCACCGTATTGATGATGAGTCACTACAGGAGTTTCTACCGAGGTCAGGATGACAACAATAAGGCAGTGCTTGATACTATCGCTGGAGGTTCATATGGCGAGTGCACTTTTGAGTAGATTGCGGAGAAACTGGAGAAGATCTCTTGAAACAATAAAGCTTGGAGCACTAAAAGGTCGGATACTGGGAGGAACACATTTTCCATTCAAGCTACAAACAACTAGTCTGCAGATGAGATTCGTGAGGAGATAGCTCAGATGAGGACCAAATTAGGGTTGATGTTGAAGCATGTGAGCAGAGGTGCAGAGAAGGTAAATGCTGTGAATTATTTGACTAGGAATCCACCACCGGTTGAGGAGTGTTACTATGAAGAGGATATTTATGCGGTGAATGATCAGACGGGGGGTTTTCGAGCCAACGCCCAAGGTTCCAATACGGATAATTGGCGCCAAAGTCAAGGAAACCAAGGTCGAAACTATGGCAACTACAACTGAGAGGGTCAATATGTCCGAGATGGGAACTATAATCGCGATAAAAACTACAACCAAAATAACTATGGCAACATAAATGATTGGGTTGGGACTTATGTCCCTCCTCAATATCCAGAATTTGGTAATAGGGAAGCTGGAGGTAATATGTCACGTATTAAGGATATGATGCAGAAAATGATGAAGAGGTTTGATGCGACTGATGAGAATGTGAAGGAGATGCGAAATGACTTGTCGGGTATTAGTCAAAAAGTTGATGCCCATGCAGTGTCGATCAAGCATCTTGAGCTACAGATGACACAATTGTCTACTACAGTAAACCCATATCAACCTGGCACACTTCCGAGCAACGCCATCCAAAATCCAAAGAATGATAGACATTGTATGGCAGTCACTACTCGAGGGGGTAAGCAAACCATTGATCCACTGATGTCGTCTAGAGTGGGAGTTTAGGTTAGTAAAGATGATGATGTGATTGAGATAAATTAAGAGCCCGAGAATGCAACAGAGAAGGAAGCAGAAATAACTCAGAAAGTTGTCCCCATGCCTAGACCTCCACCTCCTTTCCCACAGAGGTTAGTGAAGAAGACTGAAGAAGGCAAATACCGCAGGTTTATTAGTATGTTAAAGCAGCTTTCCATCAATGTGCCATTGATAGAAGCTTTGGAGCAAATGCCTTGGTATGCAAAGTTTATGAAGGACTTGGTAACTAAAAAGCGAGTTGTGAGTTTTGAAGATGATAATAAGTTGCAACATTGTAGTGCTATTGCTACAAGGTCACTTGTGCAGAAAAAGAAGGATCCTGGTGCTTTCACTATTTCCTGTACCATTGGGTTACTACATTTTGCAAAGGTGTTGTGCAATTTAGGTGCTAGCATCAATCTGATGCCATTGTCTATTTACAAGAAGTTGGATTTAGGGGATCCAAAATCCGACTAGGATGCGACTGCTTATTGACGACAAAACTGTGAAGAAGCCCATTGGTGTGCTTTAAGATGTACTAGTGAAAGTGGAGTCTTTTATCTTTCCGGCGGATTTTGTGATACTCGATTATGATGTTGACTTTGAGGTCCCCATTATCCTTGGGAGATCACTCCTAGCCACTAGGTGCAGTTTGGTTGATATGGAAAAAGGGCAGATGAAGTTCTGATTGAACAATAAAGAGGCAATTTTCAATATCTCTAGGTCCACGAAGCAGAGTAGTGAACTCAAATCGATATCTGTGGTGACACATATTGTAGAGAGTGGTTCTGAGGTGTCTATTGAAGAGAGGTTGGGTATTGATGCACTAGCAGCGGTAATGATGAACTTTGATGGTAATGGTATTGAAGACTATGATGAATTGGTTGCCGCACTTTATAGGTTTCAATTCCAATCAAAACCACAGAGATTAGAGTTAGACATGAAGAATCGCGACTCTCCACTTGCTAGACCGTCTGTTGAGAAAGCACCAAATTTAGAGCTTAAGGCTCTACCATCACATTTGAGGTATGTATTCTTGGGGAGAGATGGTACTTTACCGGCCATCATTGCAGCAGATTTGAATGCGGCACAAGTTGAGGCATTGGTTTCCGTGTTGAAAAGGTTCAAGCGGGATATTGGGTGGACTATTGCGGACATTATTGGGATTCCTCCTGGTATTTGTTCTCATAAAATTCAACTCATGCCGGATCAGAAGCCTAGTATTGAGCACCAGAGAAGACTAAATCCGCCTATGCAAGAGGTCGTTAAGAAGGAAATCATCAAGTGATTGGATGCTGGAGTTATTTATCCAATTGCAGATAGTAGTTGGGTGTGTCCCGTTCAGTGTGTGGCCAAGAAAAGTGGGATTACTGTGGTACATAGTGAGAGAAACGAGCTTGTTCCAATGCGGCCCGTGACTGGATGGAGAGTCAGCATGGACTACCGGAAACTAAATGCTTAGACAGAAAATGACCATTTTCCTATGTCGTTCATGGATCAGATGTTGGACCGACTTGTGGGTAAGGGTTGGTATTATTTTCTTGATGGTTATTCGGGTTACAATCAGATTTCTATAGCTCCGAAAGACCAAGAGAAGACCATCTTCACTTGCCCTTATGGGACTTTCGCCTTCAAACGAATGCCATTTGGGTTGTGTAATGCTCCCGCCACCTTCCAGTGTTGTATGATGTCTATATTCTCTTATATGGTGGAGGACACTATTGAGGTATTCATGGATGATTTCTTTGTGGTAGGTGACTCTTTTGATCGTTCCTTGAATCATTTGACCGAGGTACTTAAAAGGTGTGAAGATTGCAATCTTTTGCTAAATTGGGAAAAATGCCACTTTATGGTGAAAGAAGGATTAGTTCTGGGTCATCGGATTTCTGAGAAGGGTGTTGAGGTAGATAAAGCAAAAGTTGAGGTAATAGAAAAGCTTCCACCACCTATCTCTGTTAAATGTTTTAGAAGTTTTCTTAGGCATGCAGGTTTTTATAGGAGGTTCATTAAGGATTTCTCTAAAATTGCACATCCATTGTGCAAATTGCTCGAAAAGGAGTGTAGGTTTGATTTTGATGATGCTAGTCTGAGAGCATTTGGAGAGTTGAAGGAGAAGTTAGTTACTGTACCTATCATTATTTCACCGGATTGGGGAGAATCATTTGAGGTAATGTGTAATGCGAGTGGCGCTTGGTGTGGTATTGGGACATAGACGAGATAAGATTCTTCATCCTATTTACTATGCTAGCAAAGCTCTAAATGTGGCTCAAAAGAACTATACAGTGACTGAACAAGAGCTTCTTGCAGTGGTTTTTGCATTTGAGAAATTTTGATCCTACTTGCTTGGCACTAAGGTCATTGTGCATACTGACCATTCTGCATTGAGGTATTTGATGCCAAAGAAGGATGCAAAACTGAGGTTGGTTAGATGGGTATTGTTGCTGAAAGAGTTCAACTTTGTGGTGAGAGATAGAAAGGGACAGAAAATCAAGTTGCCGATCACTTGTCCGGATTGGAGAAAGAAGCGATGCTCAAGCTTGGTGATAAAGCTGAAATTAATGATGTTTTTCCAGATGAACAGGTATTAGTTGCTTCTCATGATCTGATTCCTTGGTTCTCAAACTTTGCGAACTAATTGGCAAGTGATCTGGTGCCATTAGATTTGTCTTTTCACCAAAGGAAAAAGTTTATGCATGATGTGAAGAAGTTCTTTTGGGATGAGTCTTACTTGTATCGTAGTTGTGCTGATGGGATTATTCGTCGTTGTGTGCCCGAGGTTGAGATGTTGAGTATACCAAAGGCGTGCCATTCATCGCCTGTTGGTGGGCATCATAGTGGTATTCGGACTGCACATAAAATTTTGCAGTGTGGGTATTACTGGCCTACTATCCACCAAGATTCTCATGATTTCGCCAAATCTTGTGACAGTTGCCAAAGAGAAGGAGGAATTTCAAAGAGGCAAGAGTTTCCTATGAATCCTATATTGGTGATAGAGTTGTTTGATGTGTGGGGCATTGATTTTATGGGTCCATTTGTGAGTTCACATAGGATGAAGTATATTCTTGTTGCGGTTGATTATGTGTCGAAGTGGATGGAAGCAGTTACACTCTCCAACAATGAAGGTAAAAGTGTCACCGATATCTTAAAAAAAAATATCTTCTCCAGATTTGGTACACCTAGGGCGATTATCAGCGATGGAGGTTCCCATTTTTGTAATAAGTTGTTCAAAGCGTTACTTGAGAAATATGACATTCGTCATAATGTAGCCACTCCTTACCATCTGCAGTCTAGTGGGCAAGTTGAAGTGTCAAACAAAGAGATCAAGCAGATTTTGCAAAGACTGTGAATGCTAATAGAACAGATTGGTCAAGGAAGCTTGATGATGCTCTATGGGCCTATCGCACTGCATTCAAGACTCTTATAGGTATATCCCCCTACCAACTTGTATATGGGAAGTCTTTCCATTTGCCGGTAGAGTTAGAGCATAAGGCTATGTGGGTGCTAAAGAAGCTAAATTTGGATTGGGGCGCCGCATCAAATAAGAGAATGAGTGGCCTAAATGAGCCTGATGAGTTTCGCATAAAAGCTTATGAAAGTTCAGCCTTGTACAAAGAGAAGATGAAGAAGTATCATGATCAAAGGATTGAAAAACGAGAATTTGGTGTGGGTGATCTTGTGCTTCTATTCAACTCTAGGTAGCGCTTGTTTTGGGCATGCTCAAGTCTAAGTGGACCGGGCCATTCTTAGTCACGCAAGTGCTTCCACATGGAGCGGTGGAGCTTGAAAACAGTGAGGGAACAAGGTTCAAGGTAAACATCAAAGGATCAAGATCTATCTAGGAAACGCAAAAAGTGTGCAAGAAGTTGTTGAGGCCTATATTCTTGATGAAGTAAGAGTAATCAAGAGGCTTGCGTCGTGCCGTGACATTAAATCAAGCGTTGCTTGGGAGGCAACCCAAGATGTAAAATCTAGCCAACAATAGGTTCTTTTTTCCATTTAGTAGTTTTCTGTGTTTATTTTCTTCTCTGTACTAATTTAGATAGAGGTTTTATTTTTGTTTTAGTGTTGGCTAGATATAGCATAGGGACCGTGTCTAAAAAGTGTCCAGAAAATGTAAAAAGAAAGGCCTAATGGTCGCTACATGTGCAGGAGCGCAATGAAAAATCTACAGAACAGGGTCTGGTGCAGAGGTCTAAGGACCCCATCGACGGTCTATGGTTCATTCCACGAACCGTGAATGGTGTCCGTAGATCCCAGGTAAGGTTCCTGAACTTTCTAAGTCTAAGTGTGATCTACGGTCCTCATCTACGGATCGTAGATCAACCCACGGACCATAGACTGGGTCTCGTGGGTCCAAACCCTGGTCTTCCTGACCCGACCCAGACATCTTTAAAATAAAACCCTAATTTTCAAATCATTCCCACTTCCCTCATTTTACTCCCAAACCGTTTCTAAACCCCTCTAACTACTCCAATCACTCCATATTACCATGAGCCCACCATCAATCACTCCATATTCATCCTCCCATCTAACAAAAACACTCTTTTCTCCCCTAAATCTATACCATTTCCCATTTTCAAAGTTTTGGTGTCCGGGTTCGATGCGAAAGGCGAGCAAAAGGTTGTTGGAAGTCTCGAGTCATCTCACAATCACCCCATTTCCTTTACTTGTAAGGTAATCGAATTTCCCCTCACTTTGAATTTCAAATTCATTGTTGTTATAAAAAGTCCAGATTTGGGTCTTAACCTTAGGTGTTTGATTGTATGAAATGCATGCTACACTAAAACTATAAAACACCCTTGGGACGATAGATTGTGATTGTGTGTCTTTATAATGTATAAAATCAGTGTAAGAGTCTAAATGTGAGTTTCGACTTAGGGTTCCTAGTCTTATACGCAATTCATGTTGAAAAATGAGAAATTGGAACCCTTAGGATGACAAACTAGCATAAATTGCATTGAAATGCATGATTAGACTAGGAGAAAATGTTGAAATTTGTAACAATGGGCTTCACATTTGAAGCATGTCTGAGACCTGGCACAGACCCAAACCACGAAACCTCGTCTACGGACCATAGGTCAATCTATGAACCGTAGACTGGGTCCGTGGATGGTAGCACATAGAAATCCCTCTAAGTGTGGAACCATAGAGGTGGACTACGGTCCGTAGTTTAATCTACGGACCGTTCTGCATATCCGTGGTTCCTATCAAAGCCCAACTTTTTGGGACCTCTGACCTACGGAGGGGATCCACGGGCCGTAGGTACCCACCGTAGGTGACCACTATAGTTATTATCTGGATTTTTTTTAGTTTTTGTTTTTGTTCATTATTTGTTCTAAAAAAAAATTGCGCCTGCTTTAAGGTTATATTAGTATTAATTATCCCTCTACATGTACCATGGTCAAGAGGAAATCCATAGCCACCAAGGGGAGATCCAAATCCGTGGCGCCGACTATGCCGCTAATCAATCAGAACACTGATATAGAGAAGGATTCCGAGTATATTCCCTCCAATGGAAGGACATCACCCACAGCACCTCGGGCTACTCTAAATCAGTCCAAGAAGGTGGTCCTCGACGTAGTCACTACCTCCAGTCTGATGAGGAGGATACACTGATCGAGTCACCGGTTGGGTTTGCTTCCGGTTCTGAGTCCACCTCTGTTACATGGTCTGCTTTTGGCTCTGCCACCGGCTTTAGCGCACATGATGGGGCTGCCTCGTCTAATGAGGCTACCAGTTCAGAAGAGGTGCCAGTGCTACCAACTACCGACCCTGCTCCAGTTGCTGAGGATCCAAACCAGTGGCGTGTGGAAGGCCAATGACAAATCTACAGGGATGCCAAGATGCTAAATGAAAAGGAAAAGATGGCTAGGCTGATTATTGAAGAGCGCAGAGTTCTCACGGGGAGCTTACACACTATTCCCGACATCCACTAACTTTTTCAGCTTCACAAGTGCGATTGGATAGCTCAAACCCCCGGGACTTATAGTGAGGAGATTGTGCGGGAGTTCTATGCCTCCTATGTTGCCACTCTCTACAGGTCTATCGACAAGAGGTCCAAGCCCACAGCCCAGGACCCTCTCACTTCTACTCTGGTCTGAGGCTTTCCGGTGGACATATCACATACCACCATCAGTCGATTCCTCTACGACCCTGGCCCTGATCATACTTAGGCACTCAACACGGATAAATTTTACTACAGATGGGATATAGTGAGGAATGGAGCCTTCCAGTGTAATGCCGAACAGAGGGAGGTTGTCTTAATTTTGCTGGCCAATTACATCGATGTGGATGGAGAGCGTGCGGAGTGAGTCACCACACCACAATTAGGTATTCGGAAGGCCACCTTGAATCTAGTGGAAAAATTATTTTGGTTACTGGTACGGAACAAGATGTCACCCACTAAGGCTGACAATGCGCTTACATGGGATAGAGCGGTTATGGTTGTGACGTTAGTAGCGGGGCTCGAGATCGACTTTACCCGCATGTTATTGGTAGAGATTCATGAGACGGCTTTCAAGACCTCTACCACTTACCGTTTTCCCTACCTCATCTTTCAGCTATGCAGGGACGCTGGAGTACCAATCTGGCATTGTGACAAGTTGATCAGGCCAATGGGGACACTGGATATAGGCTTCATTCGCGATGAGGCAAATATAACGGCACCACGCAGAGCGCCACAGGTTGATGTCCCTCATATGGATGCAGATTTAGTAGATATTGTGGAGCAGATGGAGGGTGATGATCCTGCCCCTCCATCCCATACTGATGATGCCCCAGCCTCCTTATCTCAGGCCGCTAGTCAGGCCCCTAGCTCATCTAGACCCACCCCACCTTCCGAAGTTGTTGTTGTGCCCTTGGCTCGAGTTCAAAAATTGGAGGCGCAAATGGCCACACTGCTTCATAATGTGAAGCCATGGATGCAGAAGTCTATCATGGAGTCCGAGGCTAGGATGGAGCGGATGATGGACCAGAAGGTCCAGGATGTTCATAAGCGTCTGGATGCCTTCGAGTTACGAGTCCTCAAGCGACCGTCTCCAGGCTGACCTTGATGTCATCATGGTCACACCCACAGATGAGCCAGAGTCTGCACATGATGTGTTAGCTGATCATACAGTGCTTAGAGCTTTATTCAGTGAGGACATAACACAGCCCGAGCCCACCCATGCTCGTGGGAAGAGGCATCGCTCCAGGCGCATTTTGGATGATACTGAGGATGCTCGAGCTAGGAAGAGGGAACGTCAGCAGAGTAAGCAAGCTAGGAGAGCCTCCATTGTGGATGAGAACTTGCACCGACAGAGGGTTCATGAGAGTGCCCTTGGGGCTTTGAGTTCTATGCCCGTTACTGAGGTCGTTGATGCTGTGCGAGAGGATGTGAGCCCCACAGATTGTGTGGTAAGAGTGATGGATAGCACTACCGAGGGTGCTGTGATTGATGATGTGGGCACTACTGAGGGTGACCCAAGTGTTGTTCCAGCGGGCTTCGAGAAATCGAACCCACCTGCTTGTTAATGAGTCTTCGACGCTATGCACCACATGTTTGCTTCACCAAATCCTTTGATCTTTCCTTTTTGTGCATTGGGGACAATTGCACTCTATTTTGTTGGGGGGGGGGGGTAAATGGATTGTGAGTGATAGGGTGAAGTCTAAGTAACCCAACTCATAATTCTCTCTTGGAGTTTTCTTGCTTGTGTTATTTTTCCCCAAGAGACTGGTTTAATTTATGTTGAACCGACATGTGTTAGGATTGTATGTGTAGAAGCATGAGAAAGAATGAAGCATGATGCCATAAGTAAAGAATGAAAAATGATACCCGTCCAAAATTTGTGACATGTGCTAAATATGTAGGCTAGAATGAGTTGAATGTGTTGGCTCTGAGTATGACATGATAAAGAACCAACTTGATCTCATGACTTAAGCAACAAAACTTGAACTGGGTAATCTAATAATCTGAAAATGAAGCTATGTGCCAAGAGTGTGTGAGAATGGTTGATTGTTCAAACAGTGTTGTGCCAATCTAGAACTTGCCCCGTTGGTCCTGCTAGGATAATCTAGACTAGGAGTTAGGAAGTGATCATAGGCCATTGTTCAAATTAGTCCACTTAAGCCTAAAATGATCTAACCAAATGATAGCATTATTCCCTTTTGATCCAAATATTTGAGCCTAAAATTGACAAATTCTTGTGATTCACCTAACTCACCTTCCCTTCAAATCATTTTCTTGGCCCCGGTCCCTCCTTGGATATGTGCACCTTGACTTAGACCAAAAGTCTAAGTTGAGGGTGGCTAAGCCCAAAAGTTACCTTGATCTTGGCCCTGGTCCGACATCGGACATTATGCATTTCAACTAATGCAAAATGCATAAGTTGAGGGTGGCTATGAAAAAGGAAACCAAATGAAAAAAGGGTATGAAAAGAGTTTCGTGTTAAAAAGAGGAAAAAGTATGAAAAAGGATGTGACTTTGTGCAAAACAAGCAAAAGAAACGCGTGAAAAGAAATAAAAGAAAAAGAAAGTGAAAAATAAGAGTCAAAAAGTCGAAAGTCACATCCATGTTGCAAAGAAATTAGGGAAAGAGCTTAAAATGGAAGGATGCCAAAAATAGGTTAAGGAAGAGGTAAAAAGCCAGTGTAATGTCAAGGAGGGAAGAAAGTCACTAAAAAGTACCTAAATGTATCACACATGACCCTGAGCCTACGTTACAAGCTAAGAAAGTCCTATTGTGATCCTAGCAACTAGTTTGGAGAGTCTAAGCAGTGAAAATAAGGGAAAGCCTATGGTATTGAGAACTAATTGTACTTGAAGTTACTTCTGAGTGTGAGTGTTGAATGAATCCTTGTACTCAAAATCATATTCATTGTGTGAAAAGGGATATTATTTGAAGTAAGGGCACTAGTTACATTGTCAGAAAGTTGGTACCTTGGTGATAGTAAAATAATGTATGTTGTGTGTTGGTTGGTCAATCTTTGTCATGTTTGGATCCGCACAAGTTAGCTTGTTGAGTCTGAGAGAAAAGATTTGCACTCAAAAAGAGAGTCGGGGTAGAGGGCCATGTGATTGCTTGTGCTTGAATTGCTTTATTCTATACAAGTGTCGTTTAGAGTCTTAGTGTGTCGCTTGAGGACAAACAACGAATTTAAGTTGAGGGTGTTGATATATCGTGAGTTTACGGTATTTTTAATACATTTCACTTAAGAGTTGTGTGTGTCTAGGGCCATTTTGTATTAGTATTAATGTGTTTTTATCATGTTTTCAGGGAATAAGTTCGGACGCAAAAGTTAAGAGACATAACTGAGGAATGAACAGAAAATCCCATCTACGGATGTGATTCACGGACCGTAGGTACATTTACGTTTCGTAGATGATGATCCTAGATGGACTAGCAAGGCATGGAGGAAGATCAGGGAATTCTTGACCAAGTGTGGAACCACGGTTGAAATCGACGGACCATAGATTGATCTACAGACCGTATGGTTGATCCATCAAATGATTCAGAGAGGGGTTCCAGTACCTGATTTTTGAAGATTCCAAGTATGGAGCTACGGAGGAGGATCCATGGACCTTAGATCAATTCACGGTCCGTACTGGTGATCCGTCGTTTGGTTCAGAGATTTGAAGATTTTTGAAGTTAGAAATTTTCCTAAGTCCTGAGTCACGGAAGGGACCTACGGACCGGAGATAAATCCACGGACCGTAGGTCAGTATTATCGATCGAAATTGCGTCCTGAAACATTATTTCCTTATTTCATTTCCTTTTTAGTTAGGACTTATTTTTCTATATATA